>CM064518.1:1286434-1318934 GCA_032716605.1 Paralithodes platypus
TATATCACTTCCAAAGACATCTTTTGAACTATAAACCATTATTTTATCTTTACCTGTACTACAATGTATGTGTGTGTGTATACTCAGGCACAATACCCCATAGCTGGGGGTGGCCGACTCAAGACAAAGCCCGAACCAGAAAAACATTTAAAGTTCCAATTCTTAGGGTTCGGGACTACTTTTGCATTCCCTAACCTCCTTCTCTGTCTCGTCTAGTTGGTGGATTTTACAAAGGGAGGCGGAATCCTAGCCTCCCGCGCCCGATGTAGAAACAGTAGTACATAATAAGAGACAGACAGAAACGGCTAAGGTTGGGTAGAGGATACCAAACCTCACTCTGGACAGGACCAGCCTTCACTCAGTCTATTATAATAAAGACTAATATATAATGGATTTTGCTCTCTTTTGTCAGCCTGATATAGAGATATTCATAATAGCTAACATTTTGCTCAACATACAGTATAATCGACTGATAGACAGGAGGCACCGGTATCTATACAGGCTATTCAGAGCCTTTACTGGGGACCAACATACCAAGCCCACTATCTATTCTCACTCAATATCCTCACTATTTATACCAGTTGAGCTTCGATCGGTTCCAGGTAATAATATGGATGACCTGTATTCTGTTGTGTGTGTCTGTGTGTTTTTTTGTTTTTGTTTTTTTTCTATGTCGTCAGCTTCATTAATCCGCTATTTTGCCGATGTGCTAGCGACATTTATTGTTGATTATGAAAACTTGGCATTATTATGAAGCAGAGACATTGTAGTTTCGTATTTTTCCGTTAGTTATCGAGAAATTAGTTGTTAAGTGATTCAATTTACCGTCAGATGAAATGAAACCCAGTAGAGAATTTGTTCCTTGATTGTACCAGACGATCATATGGGCAGCCTCCAGCACGGCGTTTAAGGGGGGTGATTCTGGTCCTCCTTCTCTCTCATGTTTAGCACGATTAGTTTTGAGAGTTTAGGATACTCGCCCCATTAGTTTGGCGATTTTCAGACCTTCCTTGCCATTTAGGTGTCGATTATTCCTGGCTACCCACGACCCCCCCCCCCCCCCTCTCCTCTCCTCTCCTCTCCCCCCCCCCCCCCCCCCATTGGACGCAAAAGTTACTGCTGCCGTGAAATTGGCCCTCCCCCTGAAACTGTAACACCCTGGAAGTTACCGTAGTTACTGACACCCTTTGGAAGTTACTCAAGTTACCGTCAACCTCAAGGAGAGATGGCCTGGTGTTTTCTGGCCCCTTTCTCCCTTGTGTTTAATCCCATTAGTGTTCAGATTTTAAGATGCTTGCCCCATTAGTTTGTAGATTTTAATATCTTTCGTCCCATTTCTTTGTCAATATTAAGACCTTTCGTGCTATTTAGGTATCGATTTTTTTCCTGGCGAACGACAGTGAGCCTGTCATTTAAAAAAAAAACGGCTTCGGCCGGGATATTTTTCTACCGAACAATGTACAACTGATTATAGAAGGGGGATATGAAATAATTAAGAACCAAAAACCGTCCCCTTAATAGTTTGTACGGTCATCACCTTAACCCATTCAGTACCGGTCACGTCCTCTCTGAGGTATGTTGGCTAACGTTAAACGATTTGATTTAGCTTAGGATAGATGTCTAGCAATAATAAGGCTACATAATATCTCGACCAACCCTTGTACCTACCACATATCCTGCCCAAGCTGCATGCAGTCGTCCAAATATAACTAGATAAAATATAAACTACATTCCCGGTACTCAAAGGGTTAATATGATAATCAGGTGAAGGGCTTACCCTCTGTACCTTTAAATAATTTGATAATGATATTGAAGTTCCAATACTATATAAGTTATTTAGGTGGGGAAGCAAAGCAAAACATAGGATACGAGATGTAGTTTATTACACAATAGTCATACACATTAACATAGACAGATCAATAATACACAGATATACAGTATCATACAAGGGTTTATATACAATAATCAAGACAACAATCAGTTACTCAGAGTTGGAACACAATGCGGCTTCCTTGTAACTCCTTGAACATTTGTGTTTGGTGGTAGTTGTGGCCAGGTGAGGGAATCCAGAGGTCAACAACGGGATTAACAGACAGCGGTCAGGTAGCCTCCGGACAGATGCGCGGCCAGGTGTGCTGCTAGTAGGCAGCTTTTTTTTTTATTGCCGTGTCTGAACCAAGTCCACTCATCCAAGCTGGGGAACCCATAAGCATTACCATGTGGCATTGCTTGACACTCTAAGGGTGTTTATGAAAACTTTATTGGGTGGAGGTGGGGGAAGCTCAATTTGCCGTGATGACTTTCGGCTACTGCTGGAGAAAGGGAGAGGAAGGGTCATTATGCGGATTGAAGAAGTCCGAGTGGGGCGTCGGCTGGGGCTGCTGGTCCTACATCTTCGGACGGTGGCATGTTCCTCTAGTTCCTTCATCTGGTCGACTCCTGGGGAACCTTGCTGCCACTCCTTGATGGTACAGGGAAAATCTTGCTGCCACTATGTAGACATTTGCTCAAAACAGTTGTGGTTGAAGTTAAGTATGTCTTTCAAATACTGGAACTCCTCGTGAGCGTTCGCACAATAATGGGTTGAAGACTCTTAAAATCCCCAAAATAAATAGGCGAATGATGGGAGCTTCCAAAATAGAAAATACTTGGATTAAATAGAGTTAAGACCTATGCCTTCCGATGCCCTGGACCTTTATATAGCTACACCCACCACATACATCTCGCTACAACCTTAAGCCTTCATCAGCTAAAAGCTCAGATAGCTGGTGACCCCGAGACATCCAGCAAGTTTTTCGTCTCCATAAAGTTCTCGAGGTCATTCAAAAGGTCTCATCACTCAATGGTTTCCTTGCGTACGATATAAATGATGAATGTACTATTCATCATTTATAGTGGGTTTTATATTTACTACTTCTTAGTAGTTCCATCTTTAATAGATATTTCAATGTATATGTATTATCATGTATAGTTATTTTTACATATATGTTTCATGGAGGTATAGGGAAGGCACGAAAGTTAAGAACGGAAAAAAACAAGAATAAAAGCAATAATAATCAAATTCTCCACTTAAATGTATAATTATGATTGAAAAAATGCCCCTGTTTCGGAGTTACTGAATAGTACCGTAGTCAACGTTTACAGTGGTAGATGTGATTTATTCATTGATGTTCACCTCTTTCGTTGCGCAGTGTTGATTTTCATGGTTCATATATTATCCAGTCCTAATTCCATGTTATTCTCGATTCTCATTTATTCCCATTTCCTATAATGTCTCGTTTGCCATGTATTTCCTATTCCTATATATTTCCGATTCCCATATATTCCCAATTCTTATATATTCCCTATACTTATAAATTCCCGAATCCCATATATTTTCAAATTCCATAGTTTCGATTTCCATATATGCCCGATTCCCATATAGTCTCGTTTTCCATATATTCCCAAAATGTTATATATTCCTGATTCCAATATATATCCCAAATCCCATATAGTCTCAATTTCTATATATTTTCGATATCCATATATATTCTGTATAATTAATATATCCAATTCCCATGTACTCTCGATTTTCATGGTCCCAATTCCCACATATTCCCAATTCTTATATATTCCCGATTCTCGTATGTTCCTGATGTCCATATATTACTGATTCCCATACATTCCCGATTCCTGTGTGTTATGCCGGGTTGTAATCCAACTGGCTTCAGTATTATATCTTATCAATCCGAGTTTCGGATACTTAGATGTGGACTAGATCTCAACAGGGACACGTCGAACTTAGTGAATTTGATAGTTAACTACTCAATCAGGCAACGATAACACAATAAACACACAGGTTAGATTACACTCTTATTTATTCAATGGCATGGACATATATAAATAATAATACTGTGCTATACCGTTATTAGAACATCAAGTAAGTATTAAGTGACTAAGAGAGTGAACTAATTCCACCCTCTACTGAGTTTCAATTTATCATTTAGGTGGTAATGTAAGAATGGAAATACACAAAGATATACAGATAAATATATACACAAACAAGAATCCTTGACAATAATACATATGCAGCGAAATGTCTAGCGTGAAGTATTCTGACAAAGATACGATAGAGTGTGGAACTTATCGCTCAGCTGCGTGGCTGGTATGCGTGGTAGGCAACAGGAAGGAAGCCCGCGCTCAGGTGAGGACATCAAAGGAGCCGCGCTATAGGCTATACTTCAGGTGGACTGCAGTGTCGGGAAATAACTATTACTTTAATGCGATATTAAATTAGGTGATAAGGTTAGGCGGTTTATTTGATTCTAGAGAGGAAGATAGTTTAATTTTGAATTCAACTATCTAAGAGTAATTGCGAATAATCTCTCACACGAGACACGAAAAATAAGATTCGATCGTAGATGAGGTTAATTCGCACGGATAAAGGAAATCAGATTCACAATAATTATAGTGACTGAGTTGGAATGGATAACACAAAGTTTACGAATGAGGGAATACTTTACTACAACTTTGAGAAACACACTTATATACGTGTGTGAAGATAGCTTGTACAAGGAGCTATTGATAGGTAAATGAATGCGGTGAAATTACACTTAGGAAATACCCTATAGGGTGGCAGGAAAGAAGTTTTGCATAGGTTAACAAACTCCTAAGGAAACGCAGAACTAACGTAGTGTTCTATTATAACGTAAATACGAATATAATCAAGGGATTATTATATCAAGTAATTCAATTAATATGATCTATAGCCAAGTAACAGGCGGATCGAATTAAGAACTGGACAATTTGCGTTCCTAAATTGGTGTGGAAAGAATTATATGACCCGAGTAATGTATATTATTAGATTACTCACAAGAACTCGTAGAAATCAGGTATCTTGATTATGAATTAAATCTAACTCAACGAAAAGGGTTCTTTACTTTCAAATTAAAGGATGATTGTATCTATACATGTTGCGAATCAAAGTAAAACAAACCCGAAATAATTCTATAGTTATATCAGAAAGAAAAAAGTAGTTACTTCAACTGTTGGACCGTTTGTCGATGAAAATGGAGAATACACCTAGAACGAAGTACAAATGAGTAATGCCCTCAATACCTTCTTTGCATCAGTTTTTACAACGGAAGACCTCAGTGATATCCCTACACCATCGCCGATTTAGTTTGATAATTCAGATGTTCTAAGCAATATCACCGTTACAGAGAGAGAAGTATTGAATTGTTTAGATAAACTCAAGGTAAATAAAACGCCTGGACCTGATACAATCTCACCTAGAGTCCTAAAGGAAGCTAAGGATGAGCTCTCTAAACCACTGACATTGCTATTCAATAAATCCTTGCAGTCTGGAACTATGCCTGATCAGTGAAAGCTAGCCAACATAACACCGATATTCAAAAAAGGCAGCAAATCCCTACCCAGTAACTATCGTCCAATTAGCTTAACCTCAGTTGTATGCAAAATGCTAGAAACACTCATAAGAGACAGACTCGTAAATCACTTAGAGGAAAATAACATACTTAAAGATACTCAACACGGCTTTCGTAAAAAACGTTCCTGTTTAACAAACCTCTTAGTCTCCTTCCATGATATCCTCAACCTCTACGATGAGCGTAAAGCTGTAGATATTATATACCTTGATTTTCAAAAGGCCTTTGACAAAGTTCCCCACAAACGTTTACTGCTAAAACTAAAAGCGCATGGAATACAAGACGGTGTGTTGAAATGGGTAGAAAATTGGCTCAGCGACAGAAAGCAAAGAGTAGTCATAAACGGTAAGGCATCTAAATGGACCAATGGAAGTAGCTGGTGTACCCAGGGATCGGTACTAGGACCAATTCTCTTTCTAATTTACATCAACGACATAGATGAGGGTCTCACCCGTACAATCACAAGATTTGCTGACGATACAAAAATTGCAAATAGTGTACTCTCAAAAGAACAAGTTGACGTTATGCAACACAATCTAGATAAGTTGTCATGTTGGGCCCAAATTTGGCAAATGAGTTTCAATGCGGATAAATGTAAAGTACTACATATCGGATACCAAAATGAGAAAGCAAACTATTTGATGAATGGAACTCAGCTTAAGAATGTAAACAGAGAAACCGATCTGGGAGTAACAATATCGAGTAACCTAAAACCGAGTCAACAATTTTTAGAAATTGTTGAGAAGGCAAACAAAATAATTGGCTTTATAGGCAGGTCATTTGAGCATAAATCCAAAGAAGTTATCCTAACCCTTTACAATTCCTTAGTCCGCCCTCTTCTGGAATACTGCGTTCAATCCTGGTGCCATTATTACCAAAAAGATATAGACAAGCTAGAACGAGTTCAACGTAGAGTTACCAGAATGATACCTAGCCTAAAGAACAAACCATACGAGGAGCGTCTTAGGGAATTAAATCTATTTCCTTTAACCCAGCGCAGATTAAGAGGCGACTTGATTCAAGTGTTCAAAATCATCAAAGGCATCGACAATATGAACTGTAGTAAGTGCAAAGGGGTTAGTGGTGTGGTCAAGTTTATTAGATCAAAGTGGCTTATGATATAATAACTTACATAAATAAACTGCTATATAAGCTATAACTACCATCTCTAAAATAGACTACTGAGTCTTGGCATAAGTCTGTTAAACAGACTATTACTCTCCTCACTGAATTCACTTCTAATCTATTCAGTCTAGTGTGACAATTTGGGAGTTACCATACCCGTAGTGCTTACCAGGCCTAATTAAAACTCCTCATAACGTCCGGGTTGTAACACCATATATTCAAGATTCCCACTTATTCCCGATTATCACTGTTTTTTCGATTACCATTCATTAGCAAGTCCCATATACTTCCGATTCCCATATATTCCCGATTCCCACATATTCCCGATTCCCATATATTCTTGATTCCCATATATTTCCGATTCCCATATATTCCTGACTCGTACATATTCCCAATTCCCATATATTCCTGATAACCATAAATTCTTGATTCCCATCATATATTTTCACATACAATGTATTTTTCTACCCTTATACCTGTGATTCTCTTTTATTCCTAATGATTACTTATTCCCAAGTCCCCTATATTATTTATTACCACTTCATATTCATCACTTAGTTTTGCTGTCCCCATATTGTCTCTTTTGTCGTTTGTCTTTTGCCTTTTGTCTCTTTCACTCACATAAAAAAAATACAAAATAAATATTATATATATACCGGTATATATATATAATATATTAAGTATACATCACAAATACACATGAGCCACTAAATGTTTAATCTCTCAGTGGGGTTCGAACCGCCGACCGTCAGGACGATAGCCGACGCTTTAACCAACTCCACCACGGCAGTCTAAACGACACTCGCCCTTCTATCCTATTTATGTTAAGGAGAAGGGAAACCCACTCTCACTCTCTCTCTCTCTCTCTCTCTCTCTCTCTCTCTCTCTCTCTCTCTCTCTCTTAATAATAGTAACCTTGTAAGAGGATAACAGAGAGAGACAGACATGTATTGCTCTATTACCGAGGCAAGATATAGTTGTAATTGTCAAAGTTCTGTCGCATACTCCAAAGGATATTGCTGTTCGACTTGTGTTTAGCAACCTGAACTATTATTGCTGTTAATTGTTATTATTTGCAATTCCAATGTGGACAAATGATTACCGAAGAAGTAAATATAGTTGAAATATACGGTCCCACCCACCCACATTTAGTTGCAATATACGGTCCCACCCACCCACATTTAGTTGAAATATACGGTCCCACCCACCCACATTTAGTTGAAATATACGGTCCCACCCACCCATATTTAGTTGAAATATACGGTCCCACCCACCCACATTTAGTTGCAATATACGGTCCCACCCACCCACATTTAGTTGAAATATACGGTCCCACCCACCCACATTTAGTTGAAATATACGGTCCCACCCACCCACATTTAGTTGAAATATACGGTCCCACCCACCCACATTTAGTTGAAATATACGGTCCCACCCACCCACATTTAGTTGACATATACGGTCCCACCCACCCACATTTAGTTGAAATATACGGTTCCACCCACCCACATTTAGTTGAAATATACGGTCCCACCCACCCACATTTAGTTGAAATATACGGTCCCACCCACCCACATTTAGTTGAAATATACGGTCCCACCCACCCACATTTCATTTACTCGGTCTAAACTGTAAACCCTCTAGTCAAGAATTCTACCCTGGGCAGAACAAACAGGAAATGGAAGCGACAAAGTTAAGGGGACATGGGCCGGTTTTCTGGACCACTTTCTCCCTCGTGTTAAGCCTCATTTGTTTTGAGATTATAAGACGTGCGGCCCATTAGTTTGGCGATTTTAACACCTTACGTCCCATTTCATTGTCAATTTTAAGAACTTTCGTGCCATTTAGGTGTCGAACTTTTCCTGGCGAGCGAAAGCGAGCCTGAAATTATAAGAGGAATTGGCCTTTGGCCGGGACATTATTCTACCGAAAAATGTACAAATTTATCTTCCAGAGGGGTCTAGGGGGTATTTTTTTTAAGCTTGATGGAGATTTAGCGAGAAAACTAAGAAATAAAGGAATAATTGAAATACCATACCAAAAAATGGCCCATCTCCCCTTAAGCCGGTGTCACACTAGCGCTTTTTCTGGCAATTTTTGAAGAGCAAGTTTTTCTCGTGCTATTTCGAGGCTTTTTCACACTAGGATCGGAAACTAGACTGCAGGTAGATTATGTTAGGTAGCAGATTTCTGATATAAATATAATTATAAGCCTACCATACTACAATTGCTCGTAAAAATTGACGGAAAAATCGCTCGTGTGACACCGCCTTAATGCACAATATATATCAATGTATGTATTGTTTTGTATTATAATTGTATTGCTTTTATTATTATTATTATGATTATTATTATTAGGGGTTCGAGCCCTGCGGGGAACCCCTATTGTAATCATTCCTATCTATCTATTGCCTGACGCCGTGATCCCCGAAGGGGTGGCCACGAAAGAACCGCCCCCATGCACCTCTGCCCCCAGTCAGTCGACGCCCCTCCCCCCAACCAGCACCGCCCTCGTTCATGTACTTCCTCACTCCATCCTTCCACCTCATATTCGGTCTACCTCTCCCTCTCTGTCCCTCCACCTCGCTCTCGTACACCCTCTTAGTCATTCTCTCGCTTTCCATACGTTCCATATGGCCGAACCATCTCAAGTTGTTCCTTTTCACACTTTCCAGCACATCTACCTCCACACCACACCTCCTTCTTACTTCCTCATTAGTCTGTCTATCCCTCCATGTAACTCTGCACGCACTCCTTAAGTAATTAATTTCCACTGCTCTCACTCTTGGTCTGAGTCTCTCAACCAACGTCCATGCTTCGCTTCCGTAAGTCAGTGTCGGAATTACCACACTGTTAAGCAAGGACTTCTTCACTTCCATACTGACCACCCTATTTCTTGTTACTGCTTTTAGCGTTCCTACAACCCTCTTCCCTATTGTAATCATTAAATCTTCTTATTCTTCCAAATTATTTTTCCACGCCGGTTTTTACGCATTAACTCCCGAACCGCTTTTTGGATCGGGACCAAACTTTCCCACAAGGCGCGTTTTTGTATTGTGCAACTTTTGATATGCTAAACATCCGAAATGGCGGCCAAACAGGACCATGGCAGCCGATTTCCCGAAAAATTTGAAACCTAAATACCGTCTCTCCCACTCATAGGAAATGATTTGGCTTTGGCATATGCACTCCATTGCTAATGCTCCGCAAATGTTATGGAAAAGGTTTTGCTTTGCACGTGGGTTTTTTTCAGCAATCTTGAAAAAACCTTGAAAACACTTAAAGATCCACATCTTGAAAACTATGTGGATGATCAAAGCCATGTTTGCGCAGTTGGGTGAGGCTCGCAATTCCGAACGTGTTGGTACCAAAAGAATAGAAATTGGTGGAATAGTTTGGCCGCAGCATTGAAAACTGTCTATTCATAAATTGCTTTAAAACCGTGTGAGGTACACACACAACGTTTTCAGTCTTCAGTCTATAGGCATCCCCGCATCCCCTAGTGTTGCTTAATAATAGTTATATTCATCATTCAGAACCATACATTTTTTAAATTTAACTCTCTCAAAATAGCTTAGTCCCTACGAATTCCAGCAATTATTTAACCAACCTACCTATACATACCTACCCTACCAAATAATAATGATAATTATAATTTATTTTTGGTGAATAGCAGAGTATCGGCTAAGGATTTTAACAATTCCTCCCTCTGCCAAATGCTTAGTTTAATAACAAAGTTCTAGACCTTCAAAGATTTGACAATGTTTAGTGTGGTGTGACTTACCTTTCCTCCTCCCTCACACAGCAAGCAACGTCTTCAGGGGTTCAAGAGTATTGCATTCTTCCATAAAAATATATATAGTCCGGTTTTTATGCAATAACTCCGGAACTGCTTGTCGGAACGGGACCAAACTTTGACACAAGGTGCATTTTTGTATTGGGCAACTTTTTATATGATATCCAAAATGGTGGCCAGACACGCCCGTGGCAGCCTTTCACACCCAACCCATCTCGTCCTATCTAATTTTATGTTGAACTCTATTGTTCTTGATCCCACTATAGGACTCGGTAGCCTATTCCACATATCTACACCCAGTCTCTCTCTGTCGCTCGTTTGTTTGCACACCGGTACAAATGAGGCAGATCCCTTACAAATGCAACTAAGATGAACATGGGAATCTGCAGAGAGACAGGTGGCCCACAGAAGGCAGATCCCTTTCACATCCAACCCATTTCGTCCATATGACTATCTGATTTTATCTTGAAATTCTCTATTGTTTTTTATCCCACTATAGCACTAGGTAGCCTATTTCACATATCTACGACTCTGTTACGAGAGAGGCAGAGCTCTTACACAGCCAATCTCTCTCTCTCTCTTTTATTTGCACAATGGTACAAATGAGGCAGATCCCTTATACATGCTACCAACTATGGGGGAGGCACTCGCTATAGGCAGTTCTGCCTTTTGCCTCCCTCAATCACATAGAAAAAAACAATAAAAATAAAATGGAAGTCTGCAGAGAGCCGATTGGCCCACACACAGCAGATCCTTTTCACACCCAATCCATCTCGTCCTATCAAATTGTATGTTGAAGCTCTATTGTTATTGATCCCACTATAGCACTCGGTAGCCTATTCCACATATCTACAACTCTTTTACCAATCGGATAGAGGCAGAGCCCTTACACAGCCAATCTCTTTCTCTCTCGCTCTTGTTTGTTTGCACACCGGTTACATATGCAACCAAGATGAAAATGGGAGTCTGCAGAGAGCCAAGTGGCCCACATAAGGCAGATCCCTTTCACACTCAACCCATCTCATAAACGTTACCTGTTATTTACACTACTTACTATACACTCATGTTATCATATACCTGCAACCAAAACACAATTGTAAGAAATAGGAACATAAGAAAATGGGAGTCTGTAGAGAGCTAATTGGCCCACACAAGACATCCTTTTCACACCCAACCCATCTCATAAAAACTCTCTCTCATTTATCTGTCTTCCTTACATTTATGACATCCTAGTCTCTCTCTCTCTCTCTCACAAATGAGAACATAAGAAAACCGGAGTCAGCAGAGAGCCGATTGGCCCACACATGTCAGATCCCTTTCTCACCCAACCCATCCCGCGCTCTCTCTCTCTCTCTCTCATATTTATCGCTATCTTCCTTACGTTTACGACATCCAATTCTCTCTTGTCATACTCTCTCTCCCTCACAAATGAGAACATAAAAAATAAGAAAACGGTAGACTGCAGAGAGCCGATTGACCTACCCATGGCAGATCCCTTTCACACCCAATCCATCTCGTTCTATCTAATTTTGAAGCTCTATTGTTCTTGATCCCATTATAGCACTCGGTAGCCTATTCCACATATCTACAACTCTGTTATTAAACGTATAGAGGCAGATCCCTTATACAGCCAATCTCTCCCTCTCTCGCTCTTGTTTGTTTGCACAGTCTGTTCCTTCTGTAGTTTCTCCATGCCCGATAAGTTAAATGATCTTTTGATATCTGTGACACAGCTTTTGTATCCAACACAATACCCTGCTTGCAAAACCGCTCAAACCCCGGACAACATTGCTTGCAACTTTAATTAATATTATTATCATTATTTATTGTACTACTTTTGTTGTATTATATGTTCCTTCAATTATGTTTGCTCTCGCTCTTGTTCTATCTCTCGCTCTCTCTCTCTCTCTCTCTCTCTCTCTCTCTCTCTCTCTCTCTCTCTCTCTCTCTCTCTCTCTCTCTTTCTCTCTCTCTCTTTCTCTCTCTCTCTCTCTCTCTCTCTCTCTCTCTCTCTCTCTCTCTCTCTCTCTCTCTCTCTCTCTCTCTCTGACATATATGGAGTAAGACACCAATGACCTAACTTCTGCGTTGTCTCTGGCAAAGAAAGTCTATTTATCGTGAGAGTGATTATTGTGTTATTGTTAAGGAGCCCACCTCGCTTTTGTATCTTTCTCTCCCTCTCTCCTTGGCTTGTATCCATTCGGCCCCATTCAGCCTACTGTTTTAAGACGATTACCCCTATCCAGGTGTCAATTTTTTCCTGGCGAGCGGTAGCGAGCCAGCATATATATATTTTTGTTTTGACAGCAAGCTAAATTTGTACATTTTACGATAGAAAAATTTCTCCGGCGAAGCCGGATTTCTCCATACATAGCTGGCTCGCTATTGCTCGCCAGGAAGAAATCGACACCTAGTGGGGATAAGCGTCTTAAAACAGTTGCCTGAATGGGGCCGAATGGATACAAGCCAGGGAAAGAGAGAAAAGGACAGAAAGGTAAAAACAAAGCCGGTGACCCCCTTATGGTCACGCGATATATCAGTTTCTTCCTTTTGCTCTCTGGAATTTATGGACCTGCGAGGTCACCAACAATATTTAATAATTGTGTGCAGGTTTGTGTGTGTTTGAGTGGAAGAGTGTATGTGTATTATTGTGTATGTATGTTTTGTAGTGTGCGTGGGTTCTGATGTGTGTGTCTGTGTGTGTGTTCTGGTGTGTGTGTGTGTGTGTTGGTTTATATTGTGTTGTGTATATGCGTATGTGAGTGTTATTTATGTGGTGGATATATATATATATATATATATAATATACTGTATATATATATACTGTATATATCAAGGAATTGTTGTGCCAACAGTGATGTATGGGGCTGAGACATGGGCTCTGAAGAAAAAGGAGAAAAGAGGGCTGGATGTGATGGAGATGAGCTGCTTGAGGAGTATGTGTGGAGTTACTCGTAGAGACAGATTGAGGAATGAAGAGATACGTAGGAGAGTGGGGCAGCAGGAACATTTGTCAGCCAGAGTGGACAGAAGGGTGCTGAGCTGGTATGGTCATGTTGAACGAATGGGAGATGAAAGGCTTACAAAGAGAATATGTGAGTCAGGTACAAGGGGAGATAGAAGGGCAGGAAGACCCCCATTGAGATGGAGAGACTGTGTAAGAAAGGCTTTGGATGATAGAGGAATGACTATAGATCAGGCAGGGGAAGTGGTGGTGGACAGGAGTGAATGGAGAATGCTTGTGAATAGTTGAGTGAACACGTGGTCATTTGGAGTAAGGGGTCGGGCGCAAGTTCGACTAGATAATAGTCCATCAGGCGCCTGGCTCGGGGGGACGATTAATATGAAGGGTGTGCCTGGAAGTGTGGTGGGAGGGCTTGTGGCTTTGGCTCCGCTGCATGTCTGCCTGCCGAGATCGGAACCTCTCCGGGTGGTCAGGGGCCGGGGGAGTGCTGGAGCGACCTTAGTAACCCTGGTCTCTGGGTCTTCTCCTGGGGGACCTGGATGTGTGTGAGTTTGTGTTTTTTATCTGTGTTTATTTTTTGTTTTATGTTGTTTTTGTGTTTTCCCTGTTCTTGCTCTGTCTTGAGTCGGCTACCCCCAAAATGGGGATTGGGCCTGAGCATATAGATAGAGATAGATAGATAGTATATATAATGATATATATATATATACAGTATATATACCGTATATATACATATATATATATTTTTTTTTCTTCTATGTGAATGAGGGAAACACAAGGCATAACTGCCTGCAGCGAGTGCCTCCCCCAGATTTCAAAGAGTGACAGGGCCGAAATCAAGGGACATTCGAGCTAAAATGCCTGGACACACGGAGTTTGAAACAATTTAAGTCATAGGAAGAGGGAAGACTGATTCTGGGAGAGAGTCCCAGAGCTCAATAGTTGAATAGAAAAAATTCTGAAAATAGCGTTTCACTCTTGGGTTGGAGAATTGCACAGAGTAGGGGTGGGATTGTGTTGCAAGGCGGGTACTACGTTCCCTACGTAGAGGAGGTGGTATACACTGGGAAAGCTCCGAGGAACACTGATTATTGTAGTAGCAATAGAATAGTGAGAGAGATGAAACATTGAGGCGAAGAGAGAGAGATTGCAGAGAGTTGGTGAGTGGACGGGAGTTAATGATACGAAAGGCTTTCCTTTCTACTTTATTTAGGAGTGCGGTGTGAGAGGATCCTCCCCACACATGTGAACAATACTCAATACAAGAACGCACTGTGCCCCTGTACAGAGCAAGTAGCTGCACAGGGGTAAAGAACCCCTTGAGGCAGTTGAGCACACCCAGCTTCTGGGAGGCTGCCTTAGCGAGACTGGTAATATGGTCTTTCCAAGTGAGAGCAGAAGAAAAAGAGACACCGAGAACATTGAGCGAAGATGAAGGGTTGATTTTTGTATTGTTGGAGAATAAGGGATAGTACTCTGAAGGTTCCTGATGGGTAGTAAGATGGATAAATTGAGTTTTGGAAGCATTAAATGTAACAAGGTGTTCTCTATCCCAATTGGAAATAGTAGCTAGATCAGAAGATAAGCATTTTATGGCTTCATTACGTTTACTTTTGAGGGACTGCTGGCTGGGGCGTTCTGGAAAACTAATTGAGTGGTGTAAAGTAGAGTCGTCTGCATATGAATGGATGGGGCTAGATGTACAGTTGAGAAGATCATTTATGAAAATTAGAAAGAGAATAGGAGATAGGACAGAACCCTGAGGAACACCGGAGTTGATAGGATGAGGAATTGAGCGATGGCCGTCCATATATATATATATATATATATATATATATATATATATATATATATATATATATATATATATATAATATGTGTGTGTCTGTGTAATGATTAATGACTAGTTCCCTGAGTGGTGGTGGCTTGTGTGTGTGTGTGTGTGTGTGTGTGTGTGTGTGTGTGTGACAGTCCTGGTGATGAATGTGTCCACCCTTGAGACACACAGACACCATGTTTCACCACGCTAGGGCTATCATCCACAAACTGCCAGTGTCTTGTGTTATGTTGTGTTGTTATTGTTGTTGTGTGTTATGGTGCCTTGTGGTGTACTGTGTTGGCTTTTATTGTATTTCATCGTGTGTTTGTATGTGTTGTGTGTTTTATGTGTTATTCAGGGGAGGTTTATAGTGTGTTCCCTAGACCTCCGTCAATCTTAAAATTACACCTGCTAAACCGCCTTTCAAAATAAATTTGTACATTTTATGGTAGAAAAGTGTCATGGCCGAAGGCCAGTTCCTCTTACACAACAGGCTTGTTATCGCTCGCCAGGAAAATATCGACACCTAAATGACACGAAAGGTCTTAAAATTGACAGAAATTGGGCGAAAATTCTTAAAATCGCCAGACTAATGGAACGAATGTCTTAAAATCTCAAAAGCAATGGGGCTAAACATGAGGGAGAAATAGGTCCAGGAAATATCCCTTAAGTGGAAATCTCCCCTTAAGGAGTGTGTGTTGTGTTGGGTTGGGTTGTACTACGTTGCATTGTATTGAGCGTGTTTGTGTTATGTTCTGGGTTGTTTAGGAATGTGCATTGTGTTATTTTGATTTTTTTATGTTGCGCTTTTTCCGTATTGTTTAATTCTGTGTGTTGTGTTAAGTTTTGTTGTTCCGTGTGAGTGTGTTGTTTTTTGTTATTATTTTGTACTGCGTTTGATTGCAGTGTGTTGCACTGTGTTTTTGGTGGTGTTAGATTGCCCATTGTGTTTTCTTGTGTTATTGATTGTGGTGTGTTGCGTTGAGTTGTACCGCGTTGAATTGTATTGTGTTACGTTGTATGTGTGTAATTGTTTTGCATGATGGGTACTGATAAATTGATGAAAATACTCAGTAAAGATGAAAACATTAATATAAACACCATATGAGAAGTGGCACTTAGAGCCGGTATCACACGAGCGCTTTTTCACTCAACATTTATCTTCAACACTGGTCTGGCAGCATATGTGGTCAACATTTAAAATATATCTGTTAACTAAGTTCATCTATCAGCAGTCTAGTTTCCGATACCAGTGTAAAATATTCCAGAAATGTTGCCAGCAAAATGTTGATCATCGAATGTTGACTATAAAAGCTCTCGTGTGATACCGGCTTTATTGACAACGTTTGGCATAATATGTTGGCCTGATGAAGCTACATACGGAACGTTGATTATAAAGTGCTCCTCCTCATATGGTGTTAGACATTAACCCATTCATTACCGGTCACGTCCTTTTAATTAGACAATACTAGACAATATTATTCAGCTTAAGAAGGACCTCTAACAATGACAAGGCTACAGACTATCTCATTTGATCCTTTGAGCTATCACAGATCTTTCCTGAGCTGAATGAAATCGTGTAAACGTGTCCAGAATATGATTGAATGGGACATCACCGATATTGAAGGGGTTAATACTGATAAATTATCGGGCATGAGGCGAAGTGGTCAAGAAGCGAAGTGACTCCATAACACGTATGGGTCATCCCTTTTTGTTCTGGGGAGATTTCCACGAGGTATTTTTTTCTTGACCCCTTTCTCCCTCATATATAGCCCCATTGATTTTGAGATATTAAGACGTTTGCCCCATTGGTTTAGCAATTTTAAGAACTTTCGCCCCATTTTTTGTCAATTTTAAGACCTTTCGTGCCATTTAGGTGTATTTTTTCCTGGCTAGCGATAGTGAGCCTGTAGTTTAAGAGGATCGGCCTTCGGCCGGGACATTTTCTACCAAAAAATGTACATATTTATCTTGAAAGGGGGTGTAATAGTAAGCTTGATGGAGGTCTATGGAACAAACTAAAAACTCCCCCATAATGTTTCTATGGCAGTAACTGTTTCCGCTCGCGTCCTACCCCGCCCTCTTTTGTTTCCGCTCGCGTCCTACCCCGCCCTCTTTTGTTTCCGCTCGCGTCCTACCCCGCCCTCTTTTGTTTCCGCTCGCGTCCTACCTCGCCCTCTTTTAATAATGTTTCTATGGCAGTAATTGTTTCCGCTCGCATCCTACCCCGCCCTCTTTTAATAATGTTTCTATGGCAGTAATTGTTTCCGCTCGCGTCCTACCCCGCCCTCTTTTGTTTCCGCTCGCGTCCTACCTCGCCCTCTTTTAATAATGTTTCTATGGCAGTAATTGTTTCCGCTCGCATCCTACCTCGCCCTCTTTTAATAATGTTTCTATGGCAGTAATTGTTTCCGCTCGCGTCCTACCCCGCCCTCTTTTAATAATGTTTCTATGGCAGTAATTGTTTCCGCTCGCATCCTACCCCGCCCTCTTTTAATAATGTTTCTATGGCAGTAATTGTTTCCGCTCGCGTCCTACCCCGCCCTCTTTTGTTTCCGCTCGCGTCCTACCTCGCCCTCTTTTAATAATGTTTCTATGGCAGTAATTGTTTCCGCTCGCGTCCTACCCCGCCCTCTTTTAATAATGTTTCTATGGCAGTAATTGTTTCCGCTCGCATCCTACCTCGCCCTCTTTTAATAATGTTTCTATGGCAGTAATTGTTTCCGCTCGCGTCCTACCCCGCCCTCTTTTAATAATGTTTCTATGGCAGTAATTGTTTCCGCTCGCATCCTACCTCGCCCTCTTTTAATAATGTTTCTATGGCAGTAATTGTTTCCGCTCGCATCCTACCTCGCCATCTTTTATAATGTTTCTATGGCAGTAATTGTTTCCGCTCGCATACCGCCCTCTTTTAATAATGTTTCTATGGCAGTAGTTGTTTCCCCTCGCGTCCTACCCCGCCCTCTTTTAATAATGTTTCTATGGCAGTAATTGTTTCCGCTCGCGTCCTACCCCGCCCTCTTTTAATAATGTTTCTATGGCAGTAATTGTTTCCGCTCGCGTCCTACCCCTCCCTCTTTTAATAATGTTACTATGGCAGTAATTGTTTCCGCTCGCATCCTACCTCGCCCTCTTTTAATAATGTTTCTATGGCAGTAATTGTTTCCGCTCGCATCCTACCCCGCCCTCTTTTAATAACGTTTCTATGGCAGTAATTGTTTCCGCTCACGGCCTACCCCGCCCTCATTTTCCTCTTTATAATTATTTAGTACTCTATATTTTTGTCCATTAATGTCGGGGCCTAGTCCGTATATTGTCCGGCTTGATATGTTTATTGTTGCGCTGTTTATACTTCGGCTCATTTGTTTGGGGGATTTTATTTTAGGGTGTTTCTATTGTTTGTGTGCGCTAATTTATAAACAGAAACACTTGGTATGTGTATCGTTTAAGTTCGGTGTGTATATATATATATATATATATATATATATATATATATATATATATATATATATATATATATATATATACCGGTATATATACAGTATATACCTGTATATATATTTATATATAATTATGTAAGTATATATTAGTGCCTGGCTGGGTTGGTTAGGGCTTCGTGTGGTCTAGGTTTATGTAGGTATATCTAGGTTTTGTCCGTAGGTGTACCGTATAACCGTTTAACCCCTGGAGGATTATGACGCATTTTGACAGTTTATTCTGGCTATCATTAGACGAGGTATACAGCTTAGTATATAGATAGCAACCGCATAAACCTAAACGATATTTAAGTTTATACAACTTACAGAGCAGACAGGGTTCTTTAGCCATGGTAGGCAACCTGTCTATGGGAAAGAAAACTCTGATAAAAAAACTTGAGTGGGCTAGACTCGTAAGCTTTGGACAGTAACCAACCTAGGAGAAGGAAAACTCTGATCACAAACCCATAGCATGATCGTAAAGCCCGAGATCTTCGAGGAATACTGCCTTACAGAGGCGAAGAGACTCGAGCATCCCCATGATCAGTGAAGCTATACTAGCTCACGTCCAACCATGCTAGGCAGGTTCACTGTTAGGGATCCAATTAAAAGTGTTCCAGCTCAGCAACGCGTCCTAAGCACGCGCGGTGAGTCACATGCCTTAACCCTCCCAAACAACCACTATGAAAAGCACAACAAACCAATGGCCCTCAATTCCCAGTAGCTCTGAACCCACTGACCACGGCGGCGGTCAGACCTGCTCCAGAGCAGGGGGTGCTAAGAATCTCTGGAGACAAACAGGCCGCCTTTGGAATTTGACCCTTGGAACGTACAATGTCCGAACCCTGACCACTGAAGCAAACTTGGCTATTCTCCTCGAGGAATTGAAAAGTGTTAAATGGGATAACATAGGTCTCAGCAAAGTTAGAAGAACAGGTGAGGCATCCATTGAATTACCAGACAGCCACGTGTTATGTTACAAAGGAAAAGACGAGAGGAAAGAATATGAAGTTGGATTCTTGATAAACAAACGTAATGTTGAAGAATGATTTAGTATCAATCAGAACGTTGCAGGAATAATTATTAAGCTCATTAAACATTATAAAGTCAAAGTAATCCAAATATATGCACCAACGGCAACACACGTTGATGACAAAATTGAAAAGTTTTATGAAGATGTAGAAGACGCTATGAAAAGACAACAATTAATTCACATTTGTGATCGGAGATCTTTATGCCAAAGTAGGACAGAAAAAAGTAGGGGAGTCAGTTATAGGAAACTTTGGAATAGGTAACCGAAATGACAGAGGAGACACTCTTGTAGAATTTGCAGAACGAAACCTGATTAACCCTTAACTGGCGGTGCCTGGCTATTGTCGAGTGAAATAAATGTGGCCTATGTGGCGGGGCCCGGCTATTGTCGAGTGCAATTTTGAGCACGTAATGTGCTCTGAGAGAGAGCTGAGCGGTGGGAGGAGCGTAGATTACCTCCTGACAGCTCGCCACGGTGGCCGTGGAGCTACTGAGATGTACTCCTTTGTACTCCACCCTCTCTCACTCGTTTCACACGTAATAATGTAAGAAAATTACCGTATTTTAGCGATTTTGCCCTTCGGTTGCACGATCGTTGCAAGACAACCAGTGATCGTAGAAGGATGGTTCGGGTGTCATTGGAAAGCTCAATTTACGCCCTTTCAGGGATACATACTTGTATTACACTCTGGGTCTTGTTTATGCATGAAAAGGAGCACGGAAACAACCCCCTTTATGGTAAAAAAAAAACGCTGGGCGGTACATAGAAATTACCGCCTAGGCCGCTTGTTGAGTGTTAAGATCATGAATAAATTTTTCCAAAAGAAAGCTAATAGGAAATGGACATGGAAAGGTCCTAATGGAATAACCAAGAATTAAATTGACTTTATCCCTACTGACAAACCAGATATTGTGAAAGACGTAACAGTACTGAACAAAGTGAATGTCGGAAGCGACCACAGAATGGTGAGGTGTAGAGTAGGGTTAAATCTCAAGAAAGAAAGAAATAAGCTAGTTAGAAGTACCAAACCAAACTTATGCACACTGAGAGAAAGGACTGAAGAGTTTAGCATAGATATTCAGAATGGATATTCGCAGTTGGCAGACTTAGAGGAGACAGTAGAAGAAATTAATGAAAACTTTACCAGAATCATAACAGAAGCATCTTTATGTGTAGCAGGAAAAGCAGGCAAGAGCACTTGTAGTAAACTTCCAGAAGAAACGAAGGATCTTCTGAAGAAGACAAGGAATATGACAATTATAACAGCCAGACACAAAATTGAAGCAGCAGAACTAACTAGATAATCAACAAGAAAAAGACTGAAGATATCCGAACATTTAATATGACCAAAATTGAAGAGACTCTAAGAAATGGTGGAAGTATGAAAGCACCTAAGAGAAGGCTTGGTACAGGGAAGAGACAAATGGTCAGCTTAAGAAAGCCAAATGGTGAAGTAACTAACAAAAGAGATGAAATAATCAAGGTAGCTGAAGAATGTTATACTAAGCTATACAGCAGCGAGGACAGACTCGGGGCTTGTAAACATTGATGTACCAGTACCCGCGGTAACAATAGGAGAAGTTAGGACAGCTTTAAGAGACGCAAAGAGAGGTAAAGCAAGTGGTGACGACAATCTTACTATTGACCAAATCAAAGATACAGGTGACGTAGCACTTAACAAACTAGCCAAACTATTCACACTATGTTTGCAATGTAGAAAGGTTCCTAAAGCCTGGAAAAATGCCTCCATTATCCTCATTCACAAAAAAGAAAATGCTAAAGACCTGACAAACTATCTACCAATTAGCTTGCTTTCTCTTTTGTATAAACTATTCACTAAAATCGTCACCAACCGGATAGGTAGAACAGTATATTCAAATCAGCCAAGAGAACAAGCAGGTTACCGAAGTGGATACTCAACAACAGATCATATGCAAGTTGTTAACCAAGTAATTGAGCAAACAGATGAATTCCAAAAACCCTCTTGTATGGCATTGATAGATTACGAAAAGGCATTTGCCTCGGTCAAAATTTCTGCTGTAAAGAGAGATATTCGAAAACAAGGAGTAGAAGATAATTATGTACAGGTTTTAGAAGACATATAACGATGGAACAGCAACAATAAAGCTCCACATGGAAAGTGAGAAATTACCAATTAAGAAGGGGGTACGACAGGGCGATACAATTTCGCCAAACCTGTTCACAGCGTACTTGGAAGAAATATTTAGGAATCTTGACTGGAACAATAAGGGAATAAATGTTAACAGAGAATACCTAAGCAGCCTCAGATTCGCTGATGACATAGTTTTTTTCAGAACTCAGGGGAAGAGTTACAAGAAATGAAGGAAGATTTGAACAGAGAAAACCTTACGGTAGGTCTGAAAATGAATCGAAAAAAAATAAGATTATGTTTAACAACCTTGTGCAACCACAATAAATAAAGATTGAAGATGAAGTGATAGAAACAGTCGAAGAATACATATACCTAGGCAAGGTTATAAAGGCAAACCCAGATCACTCTAGAGAAATCAAGCAAAGGATAGGCATGGGATGGAGTGCAATTGGTAAACAGAGTTCCATTATGAAAAGTAAGCTACCTTTTTCATTAAAAAAGGAAAGTATACAACCAATGTGTCCTCCCTGTACTAATTTATGGATCAGAAACTTGGAGTATAACAAAGTGTCTAGAACGTAAACTTAGGAGTGCCCAAAGAGGAATGGAGAGCATAATGTTAGGTATAACTTGGAGAGATAAGAAGAGAGCCTCTTGGATAAGAGAACAAACAAAAGTAGAAGATATTCTCAGTACCATAAAGAGGAGGAAATTATCCTGGGCAGGTCATATATATAGAGGAGATGATAACAGATGGACAACTAGAGCAACGGAATGAGAACCTAGGGATGGAGCTAGAGGAAGGGGTAGACAGAGAACTAGATGGAGGGATGAGATCCGAAGTTTGCTGGGGTAGGATGGAACAGGCTAACATCTGACCGGTTGTAGTGGAAACGTTTGGGATAGGCCTTTTTCCTGCAGTGGACTAACCCAGGCTGATGATGATGATGGATATATATATATATATATTGTTACGTCTCCAGGGTGTAACCACCAATCAGCTAAGACCCCTGTAGACGCACAGCGCTATGAACGCCAAACTCTTAACAAACATGATATCAATGAAAGTCCAACACCAGGCAGTGAAAGCAATATGGTATTAAAGTAGACCAATCTCTAAAGGTACTTTATTGTAAGTTAATACATAATAGGAAGAAGTAAAAACTATAATAAAAGACAAAAGGTATTTATTATAAACTTAATCCACCACCAAATCCTTCCATCTCCAAATCCACACCAATAAAGTTCATATACCCAATCCAATATATAATTGAGTACTTCCGAACACTCACTTAATTTACTAAGACTGAGATACTCTCCTGGTCCCACTAGTCCCTTACCCAATGAACACTTCACAACCCCATATCATAATTCAATAACAATCCTTAATGAACACACACTTGTTTGAATAACGAAAAGGAGAGTCTCTTCACTCCACTGATAACATACACCAAGATAATCCCACGAGGCTCATACCCAATGAGCACTCCACTACACCATATCATAAATCAATAACAATAGTTAAGAAACCCACCTAGTTAAATAACAAAGGGAAGGTTTACCTCATACTTCTAATTATGTACATATACTCAGCTATCCCATCGAGTCTTGGCACACCATCCCAAGCCCCCTTCCAGAATTATGGCCACCTCCACTCCTCCCTCAGAACCTCATCCCGTCGTCCTCCACAACACACTGCCCTCTCTCACTTTCGTAAGCCCCAGGAAGCCAGGGAAAGAGGTGGGGGGTCAAAAGCGGGGGTCCGGCTTCACACCTGGGGGATGGGGAAGGGAGTCGGTAGTTTAGACGAGGGGCGGGTGGTGATAGTCCAGCTCCCACTGCTACCGTTCGCCACCACCATGTACAGTCGTCTCCAGAAGTGAGGGTACAGCCGCATTCATAGGGGGTGTAGAGCTCCATCCATAACAATATATATATATATATATATATATATATATATATATATATATATATATATATATATAGTGGCTTTCCTATATATCCACCCCCTATCTACAATCTCCCATCACACCTGGGGGATGGGGAAGGGGGAGGGGGACCAATCGATCAGGGCTAGACCCAGGTGAGGTTATAGGCATGTGATAAAGAGTCGCTGGAACTCCTGTTTCATTTGCTTGGCCTCTCTTACTGATTTTCTTTGTGCCTCATTTACACTGAGAGCAATCCAGGTAGCTCTCACAAACACCTCCTACTCCTATCCACTTCACTACACTAAACATGCACACCACACTTCATTCCTCCACACCAAAATTAAAAAAAAAAAAAAATTATGAATTCTAGCCCAGCCTCGGAGTCCCCAGGGGGGAGGGGGGAGGGGGGGACCATAAATGCCCCCACACCCGACCGACCATCCCCTGACGACCCCACACAATTACCTGGACCTCGGCCTGTTACTCTTTCTATTAATTTCTGCAACATTTGCGGACTTTCCTCTAGCTTTCACTCTGTTGAGCACCATCTCTCCTCCTACAAACCTGATCTTCTCTTCCTCACCGAAACTCAGGTGTCTGTAGCAACATCCAGCAGCCCCTTCTTTGTATCCTCCTACTTTCTTTATCCTAGTTTCAAAGCCAAAGGTGGATGTTGTCCATATGTGCACATCAAACTCACTTGCTCTCGTGTTCCCGATTTCGACTCCTCTGAATTATCAACTTTATGGCTCAAACTTTCCTGTCATTCTCTTACTAAATATTTCTGTGCTGTCTATGTTTCCCCTAACTCTACCAACTTTCCCAAATTCTTTGACTATCTAAACTCTACAGTGGAACACATTCTATCCATTTCTCCTTTCTCAGAAATCTCCATCTTAGGAGATTTCAACGTTCACCCCCGCCAATGGCTCTCCTCTCACACTACTGATCCACCTGGTGAACAAGCTTGCGTCTTTTCTATCCTAAATGACCTAGAGCAGTTAGTTCAGCAACCCACCCGTATCCCGGATCGCATCGGAGATCGGCCCAACATTATTGACATGTTTCTAACCTCTAACCCTTCTTCTTATACTGTCGATCTTTTATCTCCTTTGGGCTCCTCCGACCATAAACTTATCTCTGTCACCTGTCCTATCTCTCCAGTACGGCCACCCGATCCTCCTAGCTGGCGGCGCTTGTGGCACTTTGGCGCTGCCGACTGGGAGGCTCTTCGGCAGTACTTCTTTGATTTCCCGTGGAATGATTTCTGCTTCCGTGGCCGAGGACCCTCGGAGAGTGCTGAACGCATTACCGAGGTAATCCTATCGGGCATGGAAGCATAAATTCCATTCTCTTTCTCTCAGACTAATGCTAAAAAATCTTGGTGTACTCACGCCTGTTCTACTGCTGTCCGCAATAAGGAGGAAGCATTCAAACGGTACCGACGCCTTAAAACTCAAGACTCTCATTCTTCCTATGTTTCTGCCCGGAATCAAGCCAAATCTGTTCTTCGACTAGCCAAACACTCTTTCATCAATAATAAATGCACTGAACTATCCAACTCTAGCTCTTCCCAAGCTTTCTGGCATCTAGCCAAAAACCTCTCCAACAATTTCTCTTCCTCGTCTTTCCCTCCCCTTTCCCACTCTGTTGGTACAACCATCACTTCTTCCTCTGACAAAGCTAAACTCTTCGCTCAAACTTTTACTAGAAACTCCACCTTGGATGATTCCGGTGCTATTCCTCCCTCTCCGCCCTCCTCTCTCTTACTTATGCCTAATATCCTAATCTCTTCTAAAGATGTACTTTCTACCCTCTCTGGACTTAACACTAATAAGGCGTACGGTCCGCACAGTGTTCCTCCTGTTGTTCTCAAAAACTGTGCTTCCGTGCTGACTCCCTGCCAAGGCAAACTCTTTCGTCTCTGTCTATCCTCTAACGTCTTCCCTTCATGCTGGAAGTTTGCTCACATTCAACCTGTCCCAAAGAAGGGTGACCGCTCTCAACCCTCCAACTATCGTCCAATTGCTCTCATCTCTTGTCTTTCTAAAGTTTTTGAAACTATTCTTGCTTCCAAATTTCTTAAGCATTTCTCTTCTCATAATCTGCTCTCAGGTCGCCAGTATGGCTTCCTTAAGGGTCGCTCTACTGGTGATCTTCTTTCATATCTTACTAACTCTTGGTCATCCTCCTTTCGGGACTTCGGTGAGACTTTTTCTATTGCACTAGACATATCGAAAGCCTTCGATAGAGTCTGGCATAAATCTTTAATTTCTAAACTACCCTCCTTCGGTTTCTATCCCTCCATCTGTGCCTTTGTCTCTAATTTCCTTTCCGGCCGTTCCATAGCCGCGGTTGTGGACGGCCATTGTTCACTTCCTCACCCTATAAACTCCGGGTGTTCCTCAGGGCTCTGTCCTATCTCCTATTCTCTTTCTAATTATTATAAATGATTTCCTTAACTGTACCTTCATTCCCATCCATTCATACGCAGACGACTCAACCTTACACTACTCCATTAGTTTTTTCAGAATGCCCCAGCCAGCAATCCCTCAACGACAAACGTAATGAAGCCATAGAACTCTTAAATTCTGATCTAAATACTATTTCCAATTGGGGCAGAGAAAACCTTGTTAACTTTAATGCTTCCAAAACCCAATTTCTCCATCTATCTACCCGTCAGGATCTCCCAGCGGACTATCCCTTATTCTTCAACAATACAAAAATCAACCTTTCATCTTCTCTCAATATTCTTGGTGTCTCTTTTTCTTCTGCTCTCATTTGGAAGGACCATATTACCAGTCTTGCTAAGGCAGCTTCCCAGAAGCTGGGTGTGCTCAACTGCCTTAGGGGGTTCTTTTCCCCTGCACAGCTTCTTGTTCTGTACAGGGGATTAGTGCGCCCTTGTATTGAGTATTGTTCACATGTGTGAGGAGGTTCCTCTCACACCGCTCTCCTAGACAAAGTTGAAAGGAAGGCCTTTCGTATCATTAACTCCCGTCCACTCACCAACTCTCTGCAATCTCTCTCTCTCCGCCGCAATGTTGCATCTCTCTCGCTATTCTATCGCTACTATAATAATCAGTGTTCCTCAGAGCTATCCCAGTGCATACCACCTACCACGGGCACGTGGTACCCGTCTTGCAACTCAATCCCACCCCTACTCTGTGCAACTCTCCAACCCAAGAGTGAAACGTTACTCTCAAACTTTCTTCTACTCAACAGCTGAGCTCTGGAACTCTCTCCCAGAATCAGTCTTTCCCTCTTCCTATGACTTAAATTGCTTCAAACTCTGTGTGTCCAGGCATTTTGGCTCGAACGTCCCTTGATTTTGGCCCTGTCACTCTTTCAACTATGGGGGAGGCACTCGCTATAGGCAGTTATGCCTTTTGCCTCCCTCAATCACATAGAAAAAAAAACATCTATATGTTTATCAATTAACAGTATTTTACTCACCCTTTAGTCCATTAGTGTCGCCTCCGAGTCTGTATATTGTCCAGGCTGATGTGTTTATTGTTGTTGTTGTGCTGTTTAGACTCGCGCCCATTTGTTTCAGAGGGATTTTTGGTTTCTTTTTAGTTGGGGGTTTCTAATTTGCTCTCTCTTCCTCTCTCGGTGTCGTTATCTCTCTCTTTCTCTCTCTTCTCTTCTCATGTGTACTATTTTACTCAACTACTAAAAACACACTCACTTTCTCACACGCTTACACACACATCATTTTCACACACACACACACACACACACTCTCTCTCTCTCTCTCTCTCTCTACCCCCACCCCCACCCCCACCCCATCACCCACACACACACACGGTCATAGTGGCCAAGCGCACTAAGTCACTATATTCTAGTCGTTTGACTCGGGTAGCGCGGGTTCCATCCCTGCTACCTGCCAGTGAGGTTTCTATCAACAACTTTCCGGGCTGTGGAGGTTAGGTGTGGATGCGCCACCTCTGGGTTCCACCTGGTTCCCTGCCCACATCCTACCCCTTCTGGGGGTATGCAGTAGCCTTTGTGGCAACCATAGTCAAATCTGTTGACTAGTTAGGATAAGTTAGGTTAAGGAATTGTTTATTTTCAGCCTCATTAGCTGCCGGTTAGAAATATACTGATTTGTATTATTACAAACACACACGCACACGCACACACGCGCACACACACACACACACACACACACACACACACACACACACAGAATATGTACCGGTGGCAAAGTGTTCGATAAGGAAGAAGATATGTGTGACATTTTGAATAAAACAAATCCAGTCTGTATTTGTGAATGACGTATCAGATATCCAGTATGTGGATGATGTTGAGGGTTCGGTGCCTTCATTGACAAATATTGAAATAGATATGAGGGAGATGAGGGATATGATGTTGCAGGTGGATACAAGGAAATCTATGGGACCAGATGACATATCTGGCTGGGTGATCAAGGAATGTGCAGAGGAACTACAATATCCAGTTACCACATTGTTCAGGAACTCACTAAATCAAGGAAAGTTACCTAGAAAATGGAAGATTGCAAACATTGTACCAATTTTTAAGAAGGGAAACAAGGAAGATCCACTGAATTATAGGCCTGTTTCTTTAACCAGCATACTTGTGAAGATCCTAGAAAAAGTAATAAGAGCAAAGTGGATTTCCCATTTGGAGTACCATAAGCTGATTTCTGACCAACAGTTTGGATTCAGGTCGGGGAGATCCTGTATTTCCAATTTGTTGTGCTTCTATGATAGAGTGATAGACATCATGCAAGAAAGAGAAGGGTGGGTTGACTGTGTATTTATGGACTTCAAAAAGGCTTTTGATAAAGTATCTCACAAGAAGTTACTGTGGAAGATCGAAAAGAAAGGAGGAATCACTGGAACACTTTTGATGTGGATGAAGGACTTCCTAACTGAGAGAGGCATGAGAACAGTTATACGGGGAAAACATTCTATTTGGCTTAAGGTATCAAGGGGGGTGCCAAAGGGCTCTGTGCTTGCACCACTTATGTTTTTAATGTTTATAGATGACCTACCACATGGAATACATAGCTACATAATCATGTTCGCAGATGATGCAAAGTTGCTAAAGAAGGTGGACAATCTGGAATGACGTTAGGCCCTTCAAGAAGATATTGATAAATTGTATCAATGGAGCCAGAAGTGGAGTATGGAATTTTACCCACAAAAGTGTCATGTTATGGAACTAGGCGATGGAGTGAGAAGACTACATGGAACATACAAAAGAAATGGAGATATTAAATAAATCAAGACAGGAAAAAGATTTGGGCGTAATTGTAACCCGAAACTAGATCCTAGTGACCACATCAATGCATTAGTAAAAAAGGCCTATGCTTAGTGGGCAAATGTGCGAGCTGCCTTCAAATATTTAGACGAGGATTAATATCTTAATTACCCAATTTCTCAGACCAAGTCTAGAATATGCCGCAGTGGTGTGGAGCCCGCACTTTAAAAAGCACATTGAAAAACTTGAAAACATTCAAAGGAGTATCACAAGATAGGGTACCCAATTTGAGACCATTGGAATATGAACAAAGACTAAATCACCTCGGTCTCACTTCGCTGCGTGATAGAAGAAAGAGAGGCGACCTCATAACAATGTATAAGTACACCAGAGGAATAGAATTCACCGACAAAGAAGTCTTCATCAAGCCAGCTACAGGGAGAACAAGAGGACATAATTACAAGCTGCTACAGAGGAGAAGCAGGAAAGACATAAGAAGATGTGGCTTTCCTAATAGATTCGTTGATGAGTGGAATAAGTTACCGAAAGAAGTGGTGTGTACTCAAAGTATTCATTCATTTAAGTAAAAGTTTGATCAATTTATAGCAGACGGGACAGTACGAGATTAATATCAATCGTGTAAAGCACAATTAGATAAATACACACACCTACATTTCCTCAGATAAAATAACTTGTGTTTCTCGCTACATTTTTCTATTCACTCGCTCTCTTCCTTTGATACCGAACAGAACTCTGATCACATATTTTGTTCCAATTGGTTGCTGACGGATTTTCATAGTGCTGTTTTTAACTAACTCTGGTTTAAGCCTCTTTGTACAGTTGCCCATATAAGTTCAGTTCCTCGTCGTGATGTTATGCATGAAAGTAAAGAAACATGAATGAATTGCGAGTGTGCTTTCTTGTAATTATCAGTTGACTAATCAGATGAGTAAACCATTGCATGAGAAACTACACTCGTAATTCAATCATGCGCAATGTATTTCCATGTATAAGATCACGGAGAGGAGAAGAGATTATGTGGGCAACTGTACATACCAATTTAATCGTATTGTTAATTGGACGTCTGCTAGCGGTACGAGTTGAGTCTTCTTTATTGTTATTATTATTCAATTTGTTTTTATTTTCATTACTTATGGCTGGAGTAGCAGTTACAGATATTGTCCTTTATCTTGTTTGGGATTTTTTATTACACACACACACACACACACACACACACACAAATATATATATATATATATATATATAATATATATATATATATATATATATATATATATATATATATATACTGTAAGTGTATATACTAATCACAATTTATTCGCTGTATACGTTGGCGAGAATATCCCTTTTATTGGTGAATGTAGTGATCAAGTCATGTTTAGTATTCCTGGTCCGGGGAGGCATTTTGCTGTTACCACTGCCGACTCCGACTCTGCTTAACTTCATGAAATGGGAAAGTCTCTGTTCCACATTGTAAATTTGTGTGCGCTCAGGTATCACAAATGGTATATATAATAATTGGTTATTGTGTTCAGACTATGTTCTGTTCTTTATATGCAAGTTACATAACTTGACAGATGATAATGATTTCAAGCAAACTATAACAGATTTAGGATCACCAGTCTAGTTACCAATAACAGTCAAATATTCTCACAATGATGCCAGAAATTCAGTATCGAATAAAATGTTGACGAGGATATCTCATGTGATAACACCTCTGCTTAGCTTTTTTCAAACACTATATGTCGCATTCGGTTTAAATTGTACATTCATGCGTTACCAGCTCCACACAACCTATGCATGAAAACTATTAAAACAATTAGTGTGCAGTATGTTTTATTACAGCTACGTACCAGGTACGATGTTTTTGTGTACGATAGTCTTTAATATGGCGGTAATGTTGTACCAATATTGTCGAATATCATAATAAATAGGCCTATATACAGTATATATATATATATATATATATATAATGTTCTGGTATTCCTGTGACCGGATAGGCATTTTGCTGCTGGTGACTCAGCTTACACGTCTCGTATGTCACGCCGGACGATTTTTATGTAAGAATTTTCTGAACAATTTTGGTTCGGCAACTGGAAAATGTAACCGTGATAAGCTTTCCAATATGAGATATATTATAATTGCAGTCCAGTTGCGTATACCAATGTGAAGTAACCTCCACATTCTATCAGCAACTAATTGTCCTATCAAGAATATTTGAAGAATAAAGAAAATAATTAATAAGTATATAAATATGTAAATATATAAATAAATATATAAATATAAACATATATAAATACATAATGATCCCAGCTAAAATCATAAAATAGAAGTCCTTGGGCTTCTAATCATAGCTATTGGTTACAAATTTAGCTCGTTTCCTAATTTTGGCTACCACTAGATTTTATTCAGCCTCGGCTGGACCTCTCGCTGTGAAATGAGTAAATTATGAAATAGGCTTACTGTCCTTCAAAAAAAAAATATATATAAATAAATAAATAAAAACTCCAAGCTAAATTTGTGCCTTTTTCGGTAGAAAAATGCTCCGGCCAAAAGCCGGCTCCTCCTAAATTGTAGGCTCGCTGTCTCTTACCAGGAAAAAATCGACATTTAAGGAGCACGAAAGGTCTTGTAACTGACAACGGAATTGAGCAAAAGGTCTTTAAAAAGTAAGAATAATAGGGTGAACATTATATAATCTCAACTAATGGTGCTAAACATGAGAGAGAAGGGGGACCAGAAAGAAACTCACCTTAATGATACCGTATGGTGGTAGCCTGCATTATATAAATACATCTGTTTAAATCCTTTAGTCCTAGAAGAGTAATTTGAGTAAATAAATTAGGTCTAATAGCAAATACGAATACATGTTGGGCTTTTGGCGCTTCACTGTTGTAAATCTTCAAGTTCGCTCTGTAAATATAGTGCCAGTATATATATATATATATATATATATATATATAAATTATGTATATACAGTATATACATATTGTCAATGACGGAATTAATTTGGTAATGCTTTATGCTACTTTGTCTGTGTATCTATCTATCTATCTATCTGCCATTTGTTTTTCTGTTTACAAGAGGGCCCAAAATTCCGTTTTTGTTGATGTATTGAGTACAATAATTAATATATACATTTCACCTTACATACATTAGTTGGTTTAATTTAGATGACCACACACACACACACACATATATATATATATATATATATATATATATATAGTCCCCGTCGTCAACATACAGTATATATATGCTCTATTCTGTCCTTCTGCTGCTAACCAATGCTACGAGAGCGACATACTGTATATATTGCCAAGGAACTGTGGTGGAGTTTTTCACGTAATCAAAGTACCATATATTTCCTCCCCACAATGAAGTTTAAATATGTGGGCAATAAGTTTAAATATGTGGGCTATAAGTTTAAATATGTGGGCTATAAGTTTAAATATGTGGGCTATAAGTTTAAATATGTGGGCTATAAGTTTAAATATGTGGGCTGTAAGTTTAAATATGTGGGCTATAAGTTTAAATATGTGGGCTATAATTTTAAATATGTGGGC
>CM064518.1:1321179-1379508 GCA_032716605.1 Paralithodes platypus
CAACTACACCACGGCAGTCTAAAAGACACTCAACCTTTTATATCCTATTTATGTTAAGGAGAAGGGAAACCCACTAGGCGAATATATTTCAATTCATACCTAGTTGTAGGATCCATATTCCAGAATACCATACAAGGATTTCTGAGTGTCCCGACGCAACTCGGGCAGCAATTGATTTAATTTAATTCTAACCCACCAAGCATGAGAGTTACCAATATTGAGTATTATATCACAAATACATGTGAGCCACTAAATGTTTCCAAGCTCTCAACTAGGTATGAATTGAAATATATTCGCCTAGTGGGTTTCCCTTCTCCCTAACATAAATAGGATAGAAGGTTGAGTGTCTTTTAGACTGCCGTGGTGTAGTTGATTAAAGCGTCGGCTATCGTCTGACGGCCGACGGTCCGAACCCCACTAAAAGCTGGGAACCTTTTAGTGGCTCACGTGTATTTGTGATATACTCAATATATATTACATATATTATATATATACTGTAAAATATATATATTCTGTATATATATATATATATATATATATATATATATATATGTATATATATATATACCGTATATATATATATATATATATATATACTGTATATATATATATATGCGTACTCACATAAGGGAAACATTGTTGCAAGTGTCCACTATTATAATTTAGATGCCTTACTCTTTCTACAAATTGATCTTGGAAGGCCTAGATGAAAATATGTAAGCTTTTTAAAGAGCTCACTAAACACCTGTGCTTCATTACAAACCAATTATCAATTGATCTGCATCACAATGTCTGTGTAACACCGCATCTGTGAGCGCGCCTATTGTGAAAGTAGGAAAGTTTGCAAGCATTAGAATCACCTGTAAGGATAAGTGGCATACATCTTGAACAAATTTGAACTTCTTATAGCAATTCTTATAGCACTCCTTTGAACCACATGTCTCGTCCACAGTCTACGCTCAGTGCCCTAATTGTTCCAACTGCCGGAACTGGATTGTAAGAAAATAATCCGTCTCCCCGGCCAAGAGAGAGAGAAAGAGAGAGTGAGTGTGTGTGTGAGAGTGAGTGAGATACAGAGATCGAGCTTATTTTCCCTCAGTATAAATCTTAAATATTAAACCCAAAACCCAAAAGAAAGAGAGAGAGAGAGAGAGAGAGAGAGAGAGAGAGAGAGAGAGAGAGAGAGAGAGAGAGAGAGAGAGAGAGAGAGATGAGAGAGGAGCGAGAGAGGAGAGAGAGAGAGAGAGAGAAAGAGAGATAGAGAGAGAGAGAGAGAGAGAGAGAGAGAGAGAGAGAGAGAGAGAGAGAGGGGAAGGAATCACCATCATATATCTGGGTTGCTTGTAATTTATGCCACTACATCACCCCCAAGGCCTCACCGGTAAAACAATGTCGTCTTACTTCTTTCTCGTGTACGGGGAGGCAAGAAGTCACTTAAAAAGTCTTGGAAAAAGGCACAGTTGCGTTCTAAAGTTGCCTCAGGAATCTCTGTACGGTGGCGCTAGTAAGTGATGTCTCAGCTGTCATTACGTTTGGCTCCCTCTAGTTTGGCTATTTTAAGACCTTTCGCGATTTAGTTTCAATTTTTAGACCTTTCTTACCATTTAGGTGTCGATTATTTCCTAGTGAGCGATAGCGAGCCTGCAATTTAGGAGGAACCAGCCTTTGGCCAGAGCATTTTTCTACCAACAAAAGTGCACAAATTTAAAAGGTGGGTCTTGGGGGCACTTTTTAAGCTTTATAGAGGTCTAGGGGATAAAATAAATAAAATAATGATTTAATAAATAATGAAAAATAATTCCCCTTAAATCACGCTGAACAGTTGATGCCAAAGTAAGGTCACATTCCAACTACAACTATAATGTTTTTGCTATGCATACAATGAGAATTGCGGCGATCAACACCATCAACAACAACAGCACACCAGAAGGACACCAAACCTCAAGACAGAGAGGACCAACGCACCCTTCATCCGCGCAGGTGCCCCCAAGTGACCGGACCACAATCCAGAATGCCGTTGGAGGGCGTGAAAACAACACCACCGCCCAGCCGTGCCTCTTTAGCTCCCACAAGAAAGAAACCAGCCTACGCTAGAACTATTCCATCCAAACTGGGAGAAATATACCAGTTAGGTACTAGACTAGATGACCTAGATGTGTGTGAATTTGGATTTTGTTTTTTATGTGTTCATTGTTTTCTGTTGTGTTGTCCCTATTCTGGCTGTGTCTTGAGTCGCCCCCCCCCCCCCCCCCCCCACCCCCAAAAAAGGAAAAGTGGGGATTGGGCCTGAGTATATAGAATAGAATAGCTAAGAAACAAGCCTATCCAGGTCTAAAGGCTGGATCTTTACCAAGTACGAGACTGGGCACTTGGTCGAAAGACAGCAAAGTGGTGTTGTTGTTGGTAAAGCTGCAGTGTTTTGGTCAGCCAGCTACGTACGAGACTATAGGTATCACCAGCGAACTTGAAAATAATCTTGACCACTTTACTTCTTATAACTCAAAATACATGAAAGTAATCGGGCTGACGTTTCCTTCATTTGGGAAGAGTCCACCAGGAAATAGGTGTGGATATTTAAAGCCAATTCGCTCTAGGCCCTTTTGACTTGCAGAGAGGTCAGGGACCGAGGTTATTGCTAAGTTCGTTGGCGCTACCTATAGCCATTCTGGTCCTAGGACAAAAACACTGTGTTACGTGACCAGCCAGTGTACTTGGCAAGGGAAACTTGAGGCTCTACGTTCATCCCCCTCCACCCCATCCTTCCCTTAATGATCTACACTCCAACATCCGCTCGCGCCGCACACTTTTATATTTAGTGATCTCCATGTGAGTAAATATGAGAGTGGAGGAAGGTGTGGAGTGGTGGTGAGGATGGAGATGAGGTGGGATGTATGCTGGTGAAGGGAGTGTGTAGTGGTGGTGAGATTGGAGGATAGGTGGAGTGAATGGTGATGGTGAGTGTGGAGTGTATGGTGATGGTGAGTGGGGGAGAGTGTGGTGGTGGTGAGTGGGGGAGAATGTGGTGATGGTGAGTGGGGAGAGTGGTGATGGTGAGTGGGGGAGAGTGTGGTAATGGTGAGTGGTGGAGAGTGTGGTAATGGTGAGTGGGGCAGAGTGTGGTGGTGGTGAGTGGGGGAGAGTGTGGTGTGGTGATGGTGAGTGGGGGAGAGTGTGGTGATGGTGAGTGGGGGAGAGTGTGGTAATGGTGAGTGGGGGAGAGTGTGGTAATGGTGAGTGGGGCAGAGTGTGGTGGTGGTGAGTGGGGGAGAGTGTGGTGATGATGAGTGGGGGAGAGTGTGGTGATGGTGAGTGGGGGAGAGTGTGGTAAGGGTGAGTGGGGCAGAGTGTGGTGGTGGGGAGTGGGGGAGAGTGTGGTGATGGTGAGTGGGGGAGAGTGTGGTGATGGTGAGTGGGGGAGAGTGTGGTGATGGTGAGTGGGGGAGAGTGTGGTGGTGGGAGTGGGGGAGAGTGTGGTGATGGTGACGTGGGGGAGAGTGTGGTGATGGTGAGTGGGGCAGAGTGTGGTGGTGGTGAGTGGGGGAGAGTGTGGTGGTGGTGAGTGGGGGAGAGTGTGGTGGTGGTGAGTGGGGGAGAGTGTGGTGGTGGTGAGTGGGGGAGAATGTGGTGATGGTGAGTGGGGGAGAGTGTGGTGATGGTGAGTGGGGGAGAGTGTGGTGGTGGTGAGTGGGGGAGTGTGTGATGGTGAGTGGGGGAGTGTGGTGATGGTGAGTGGGGGAGAGTGTGGTGATGGTGAGTGGGGGAAAGTGTGCTGATGGTGAGTGGGGGAGAGTGTGGTGGGGGAGAGTGTGGTGACGGTGAGTGGGGGAGAGTGTGCTGATGGTGAGTGGGGGAGAGTGTGGTGACGGTGAGTGGGGGAGAGTGTGGTGATGGTGAGTGGGGGAGAGGTGGAGTAGGTGGTGGTGAGTGGGGGAGGGGTGTAGTTTGGAGTGTGTGGTGGTGGAGAGGATGAGAGTGTGGTGATGGAGTGTGTTGAGAGTGGAGTATGTGGTGGTGATAGTGATGAAGAGCTCCATGATCGACCAGGTGGTGTGAGAGGTGCTGTGCTGCCACACCTCATGTCAACCTCTAGTCCTCACTTTCTCTCTCTCCCTCTCCCCCTCTCTCTCTCACTTACATACACACACCTCTCTGCGATTGCATTCACCTAATGAAGGGCCACCCTTGAAATTAAATTATTATAGAAATGCAAACAAACATGCTCGTAAACTCCATAAAGTCCCCAACTACATAATGATTGTTTACATAACTGAATCAAACAGTAATATGGTAACCAAATATAAACATATAAATATATAAATTAGTTATCAAACATATAAATAAATACCGTATATAAATAAATTATAATGTACTCCGGTGGATGGGACTCTCGGGTGGATGGGTATCGTTAGCCTTGGTCGGCAACTCATCTAGGGGACACAACCTTATAAAAATCCTGGTGGATGGGACTCATCAGCCTTGGTCGGCAACCTGTCTAGGGGAGTAAACCTGATACAAATCCGTACTGCTTACCTAAGGATAAGGCAAGTAGTGGATGGACTAGCCAAACCACTGTAGAAAAATAGTGCTAACAAGATACACAGAAGGCCTCGGACTCGGACAGATCCTCTTTTTTTTTCTTTTTTTTTCTTTTTTTCTATGTGATTGAGGGAGGCAAAAGGCAGAACTGCCTATAACGAGTGCCTCCCCCATAGTTGAAAGAGTGACAGGGCCAAAATCAAGGGACGTTCGAGCCAAAATGCCTGGACACACGGAGTTTGAAGCAATTTAAGTCATAGGAAGAGGGAAAGACTGATTCTGGGAGAGAGTTCCAGAGCTCAGCTGTTGAGTAGAAGAAAGACTGAGAGTAACGTTTCACTCTCGGGTTGGAGAGTTTCACAGAGTAGGGGTGGGATTGAGTTGCAAGTCGGGTACCACGTGCCCTACGTAAAGGAGGTGGTATACACTGGGAAAGCTCTGAGGAACACTGATTATTATAGTAGCGATAGAATAGCGAGAGAGATGCAACATTGTGGCGGAGAGAGAGAGATTGCAGAGAGTTGGTGAGTGGACGAGAGTTAATGATACCGAAAGGCCTTCCTTTCAACTTTGTCTAGGAGAGCGGTGTGAGAGGAACCTCCCCACACATGTGAACAATACTCAATACAAGGACGCACTATGCCCCTGTACAGAGCAAGAAGCTGTGCAGGGGAAAAGAACCCCCTAAGGCGGTTGAGCACACCCAGCTTCTGGGAGGCTGCCTTAGCAAGACTGGTAATATGGTCCTTCCAACTGAGAGCAGAACAAAAAGAGACACCAAGAATATTGAGAAAAGATGAAGGATTGACTTTTGTATTGTTGAAGAATAAGGGATAGTCCGTTGGGAGTTCCTTACGGGTAGATAGATGGAGAAATTGGGTTTTGGAAGCATTAAAGGTAACAAGGTTTTCTCTGCCCCAATTGGAGATAGTATTTAGATCAGAATTTAAGAGTTCTATGGCTTCATTACGTTTGTCGTTAAGGGATTGCTGGCTGGGGCGTTCTGAAAAAATAATGGAGTAGTGTAAGGTTGAGTCGTCTGCGTATGAATGGATGGGAATTGAGGTACAGTTGAGGAGATCATTTATAAAAATTAGAAAGAGAATAGGAGATAGGACAGAGCCCTGAGGAACACCGGAGTTTATAGGGTGAGGAAGTGAACAATGGCCGTCCACAACCACGGCTATGGAACGGCCGGAAAGGAAATTAGAGACAAAGGCACAGATGGAGGGATAGAAACCGAAGGAGGGTAGTTTAGAAATTAAAGATTTGTGCCAGACTCTATCGAAGGCCTTTGATATGTCTAGTGCAATAGAAAAAGTCTCACCGAAGTCCCGAAAGGAGGATGACCAAGAGTTAGTAAGATATGAAAGAAGATCACCAGTAGAGTGACCCTTAAGGAAGCCATACTGGCGATCTGAGAGCAGATTATGAGAAGAGAAATGCTTAAGAAATTTGGAAGCAAGAATAGTTTCAAAAACTTTAGAAAGACACGAGATGAGAGCAATTGGAAGATAATTGGAGGGTTGAGAGCGGTCACCCTTCTGTGGGACAGGTTGAATGTGAGCAAACTTCCAGCATGAAGGGAAGACGTTAGAGGAGAGACAGAGACGAAAGAGTTTGCCTAGGCAGGGAGTCAGCACGGAAGCACAGTTTTTGAGAACAACAGGAGGAACACCGTCCGGACCGTACGCCTTATTAGTATTAAGCCCAGAGAGGGTAGAAAGTACATCTGTAGAAGAGATTAGGATATTAGGCATAAGTAAGAGAGAGGAGGGTGGAGAGGGAGGAATAGCACCGGAATCATCCAAGGTGGAGTTTCTAGCAAAAGTTTGAGCGAAGAGTTTAGCTTTGTCAGAGGAAGAATTGAGTGTGGTCAATACTGTAAGTCCTTCAGTAAACTGGCTCGGGTTGTCCCTCTTACAGGGAATAGGTCCGCTTGGGGGCATTCTGTGTATGGCCACCCTCATTAAGGGGAATAAGGCGTCCGGCAATAGATAGATAGATAGATGAAAGCACGTTCTTATCCCCTTGACTTTCGTGACGTCCTTCCAAAGCTAAAGAAAATAGTCCAACATCAATACATACTATATACTCTAAAAGCAGATGCGAGGGTTAATCGAGCATATTCGTGCTTAATTTACCTTAAAGCAACGTTTGACGAGTTCAGCTTTCATCAGCAATTCAAATATGTACATAACTGACTTCACTCACTCACTCACTCTCAGACACACACACAAACCCACCCACCCACACATACACACACACACCACAGATATCCCACTCCAAACTAAACCTTGAACGTTCCTTAACATCCCTTGTCTAAAGTCTGTCTGTCTGTCTGTCTCTCTCTCTGGCTGAACAGGTTTAACACTATTGGTAGCGCCAACGAACTTGACAATAATCTTGACACCTTAACTTCTCATAAATCAAAATAAATGAAAGCAATCGGGCTGACACTTATATTATTTGGGTAGAGTCCACCAGAAAATAGGTGTGGATATTTACAGCCAGTTTGCTCAAGGTCCTTTTGAGTTACGAAGAGGTCTTAGGTCGATATTTTTGTCAAGATCGTTGGCGTTACCTATAGTAATGCATGCCTAAACATACGGTGCTTCCTTCAGAATGTATAAATATCTATTGAGTAATGCAGTTCAAGAAGGAAGTAGACGATATTTTGCACACGTTACAGAATATGTATTACACTCCCGCCCCCCCTCTCTCTCTCTCTCTCTCTCTCTTCTCACTCTCTCTGTCTTTCTCTCTCTTCCTCTCGGGCTGCCAACACTCGAGACTCCATAAAAGCGTATCAAAATTCCCGCTGCTCAGAGTTTGCTATAAAACTTTATAAGTTACGTGCGAGTTTTACGGGGAAGAAAAAGACGAAAGAAGGAGAAGAAGCAAGAATCATGATAAGCTCTAATTTATCCATCTTCACCCCCTTTATACCATTTATAGTAGTTTTTCCAAGCTGATGGCATATTGAATCCCTTAGTAGCTGATGTATCCATACTTAATGAAAATATATGAAACTACTACATCTCTGCATCATCTTACAGCCAAGTTATCATAATTAGCAACATATTTCGCTACACAATCGTCGTAATAGCTAAGTACTAAAGATGAATATAGGACAATTTACCATCAGCTGGAAACAAATAGAGTTATTGTTTGTATGTTTCCTGTGTTTAATCACAATCTCAATATATTAAATTTGTCAATCTGCTTTGTTTATTTCATTGTTCTATATGCCTCATTCTTATGGGAGGATGGTTCACTTTTTGGGCGATTTTTGCATGTATTCATTATTTTTCTAGTTTCCTCCCTAGACCTCCATCAAATTAAAAAAACATCCATTAGATCCCCATTCTAGATTAATTTGTAAATTTTTCGGTAGAAAATTTCCCGGCCGAAGGCAGGTTCTTCCAACAATACAGGCTGAATATCGTTCGCCAAGGAAAACATCTACACCAAAATAGCACGAAAGGTCTAAATAATGACGAAGAAATGGGGCCAAAAGTCTTAACATCGACTAACTAATGGGGTAAACATCTTAACAACTGAAAACTAATGGGGCTAAACATGAGGGAGAAAGTGGTCCAGAAAACCGGCCCATCCCCCCTTAAAAACACTATTTAGTCACTCTGTTTTCATTTTTCAACCCATGGGTAATAATGGTTCTATAGTCCATTTTTCAACCCATGGGTAATAATGGTTCTATGGTCCATTTTTCAACCCATGGGTAATAATGGTTCTATGGTCCATTTTTCAACCCATGGGTAATAATGGTTCTATAGTCCATTTTTCAATCCATGGGTAATCATGGTTCTATGGTCCATTTTTCAACCCATGGGTAATAATGGTTCTATAGTCCATTTTTCAACCCATGGGTAATCATGGTTCTATGGTCCATTTTTCAACCCATGGGTAATCATGGTTCTATGGTCCATTTTTCAACCCATGGGTAATCATGGTTCTATGGTCCATTTTTCAACCCATGGGTAATCATGGTTCTATGGTCCATTTTTCAACCCATGGGTAATCATGGTTCTATGGTCCATTTTTCAACCCATGGGTAATCATGGTTCTATGGTCCATTTTTCAACCCATGGGTAATAATGGTTCTATGGTCCATTTTTCAACCCATGGGTAATAATGGTTCTATAGTCCATTTTTCAACCCATGGGTAATCATGGTTCTATGGTCCATTTTTCAACCCATGGGTAATCATGGTTCTATGGTCCATTTTTCAACCCATGGGTAATCATGGTTCTATGGTCCATTTTTCAACCCATGGGTAATCATGGTTCTATGGTCCATTTTTCAACCCATGGGTAATCATGGTTCTATGGTCCATTTTTCAACCATGGGTAATCATGGTTCTATGGTCCATTTTTCAACCCATGGGTAATCATGGTTCTATGGTCCATTTTTCAACCCATGGGTAATCATGGTTCTATGGTCCATTTTTCAACCCATGGGTAATAATGGTTCTATAGTCCATTCATAATAGGTAAGCCAGAAATCCTGACCCCTGACCACTGTACAGCCGCTGTCACACGAGCGCTTTTTCGTCATTTTTCCATGAGCAAGTTTTTTCTGGTATTATTTCGGGATATTTTCGCACTGGTATCGGTAGCTAGACTGAAGGTAGATTATTTTAGGCGGCTGAATTCTGAAAAGGTGTAATTTTGTGTAGCTTCCAGACCATAATTGCCCGTAAAAATCGCTCGGACTCCGGCTTAACTAAAAAAGGGCTAGAGCAGATGGGCTGTACATTTCCACACCTATTCCTTGGCTGACTCACTCCAAATGGTAGAAATATTAGCTCAATTGACCACTTGCGAGTTTCAAGCAATAAGGAAGTTAGAGCCGTGAACATCGATATTAAACAGAAATGCAAGAATAATGTTAATTGGGTTTTATGCATTTATAAATGTACTACGACCGTATTTTAGCTGTAAATTTTGTTTAATGTCGTTAATGTCTTTGTTTAATGTCTGTAGCGTATTAACATCCCCATACAAAGCAGGTGAAATAAATGACGTAGAGAGTGTACAAAGAAATTTCACTTCGCATATAAGTTCGATAAAACATCTACACTATTGGGAGCGTTTAAGAGCACTGAATCTGTACTCACTGGAACGTAGAAGAGAACGTTACCTAATAATATACACGTGGAAAATCGCAGAGGGTTTAGTACCAAACCTACATACTCCGATAGTCATGAAATTCAGTGATAGGAGAGGCTGGGAATGCGAAATCCCCCAGATGAATAACAGGGGTGCTATGGGCTCTCTGCGAGAGGGCTGGTTATCACACAGAGGCCCACGTCTCTTCAACAAACTCCCACGGCGAGTAAGAGACATGAGGGACATCTCGTTAGACAACTTCAAGAGAGCCCTAGATGTCGAACTGCAAAAAGTGCCAGACGAGCCCATCCTCGCAAGGGAGCGAGCTGTCGCTTCAAACAGTCTACTGCACCAAATCACCACCCATAACGAGGGGCGTCGCGCTCCTTGGTGCCGCTAGAGGAGCGGCGAACACATCCAAAGGTATCCAAAGGTTGTCTACAGCTCCAACTTCCTTATAGAAAGAAGAAACTCGCAATTATTCAAGTCGTTTATGAGTTACAGATGTTAGGACTCAGGATTTCCGGCCTACCTATAATGGACACTTGGACAGGGTATAGTTTGTGAATTAACCACTTGCGAGTTTCAGGATGTAAGGAAGTTGGAGCCGTGAACATCGATATTAAGGGGAGATGGGCCGTTTTTCTGTCCCCTATCTCCCTCGTGTTAAGCCCCATTTGTTTTGAGATTATAAGACGTTCGGTCCATTAGTTTGGCGATTTTAACACCTTTCGCCCAATTTAGATGTAAATTTTAAGACCGTTCGTGCCATTTACTGTAGGTGTCGATTTCTTCCTGGCGAGCGAAAGCGAGCCTGTAATTTTAAGAGGAACCGGCCTTCAACCGGGAAATTTTTCTACCGAAAAATGTACAAATTTATCTTGAAAGGGGGTCTAGGGAGTGGGGGGGGGGGGTTCTTAGCTTGATGGAGGTGATTAATTTGTTTTTTATGTATTTATAATTGTATTATGACCGTATTGTAGCTGATGATTATGATAAATATTGACGGCCACGGCTCCAACTTCCTTATAGCCTGAAACTCGCAAGTGGTCAATTCTATGCATGGCGGACAACGAAGTCTGGAGGGTAATGCCGAGAGGCTACTGTCGCCACCATGGTTGCCAACACAATACCACACTGTCTGCATTAAAAAAAAAAAAAAAAAAAAAAAAAAAAAAAAAAAAAATCCCACCCCTTTCCCATTCTTAAGGGGAGGTCTTCACTTGAGGGATTGTTTTCTTGACCCCTTTCTCCCTCATGTTTAGCCCCATTGCTTTTGATATTATAAAACGTTTTCCCCATTAGTTTAGCGATTTTAAGAACTTCACCCCATATTAAGACCTTTCGTGCAATTCAGGTGTCTATTTTATCCTGGCGAGCGATAGCGAGCCTGTAATTTAAGAGGAACCGGCCTTTGGCCGGGACATTTTTCTACCGAAAAATGTACAAATTTATCTTGAAAAGGACTCGAGGGGGTGTAATTTTAAGGTTGATGGAGGTCTAGGGAACAAACTAAATACCTCCCCTTAAGTAAGCCATTTTAGATTTAGAGAAGAGCGACCATTAATTGCATTATGTCCACCACACTGTCTGCATTATGTCCACCACACTGTCTGCATTATGTCCACCACACTGTCTGCATTATGTCCACCACACTGTCTGCATTATGTCCACCACACTGTCTGCATTATGTCCACCACACTGTCTGCATTATGTCCACCACACTGTCTGCATTCACACACAGGTAGTCAAACTGGTGTCAACAAATGACATAAAGTCGACTTAGTCTTCTTCTCTTTAACACCCCCTGCATTACCTTTTATTTCGCTACTTCTCAATCTATTAATTTCGCTATAAGTGCCACTATTATATAAGATAATATATCTACTTGCCTCTCAGTCACATTATCTCTCTCTCTCTCTCTCTGGGTCACCGTAAGAAGGAAGGAGGTACGAGAGTTGGTCATCACGGTAAAAGCTGCTGTCTTTCTTATGTTTAGCATATTAATTTTGAGATGTTAAGATGTTCATTCCATTAGTTTGGCAATTGTAAGACCTTTCGCCTCATTCTTTGCCAATATTGAGATTTATCGTGCCATTTAGGTGTCGATGTTTTCCTGGCGAGCGATAGCGAGCCTGTAATTTTAGAAAGTACCGACCTTCGGCCGGGACATTTTTCTACCGAAAAATGTACAAATTTATCTTGAAAAGGGGTTTAGTTTAGTTTTTGTTAAAGCTTGATGGAGGTCTAGGAAGGAAATTCAAAAATAAATAAATAAATAAAATTATAGACCGAAAACCAAGCAGTAGCCCCTTAGTCCCCTTAAGAAGGAAGGAGGCACGAGAGTTGGTCATCATGGTAAAAGCTGCTGTCTACCTCGTCTCTCCCGCACCTTATTACTGTACAACCATCAACACTAATATCTGTACACACATCTCTCTCTCATACACACAGTCACTTTCACTCACTCTCACTCTCTCTTCCTACATTACTGTACACTCGGATGCCATAGTCTCCAACCCACTCGTAAATATTCGTGGACTTCGCCTATTTCTAATTATGCACAATCGTGAGCACTATTATATATATACACTCGTCTCTCTGTTCTCTTACTACTGTACAGTCTGGGACAAAAGTCGTGGTATGGATCTTCAGCCATCCATTAGTGCCCTCTGATGGCTGTATTCGAAGAAATCTGAGATTTGGTGTTTTTGGCTCTTCACAGATGGCTCTGTTCGACACGTCCAGGTACCGCCAAAAGTAAGCGAGAAACTTCCTGTTTATTGGTGGATTACGACCATGCCAACTAGAACACACACACACACACACACACACACACACACATACACACACACACACACACACTACTTCATTATTTGAATGTATGGAATATAAATGCTAAAAGAAAGCAAAAATGGACTGGGTATCCATAACAGATGTAACAGGCACACATATCAGAGTTAGAAGTGGTGTGTGTCATTTTCCTGTATAGGTAATATATACAGTAGCTATATATTCATATATAATGTAGTTTATTCATGCGAATAATATATCCAATAATGGATGTGTAATGTATAGTATAGGTCGCTAAATGACGGTATTGCTAGCGCCAATAATATGAATATGACATTGAAATTAGGTTACTAACAATGCAACACAAATAATGTAAGTGAATATGGAATGGTTCATAGGAATGACATGGTGGAACATAACAATAATTAAAATATAAAATATATGATATTAATATAATGTCAAGGAACAATAGAAGGAAACAAATTATAGGATGACCTATTAGAATATTATTATAGATTATATACTGTATTAAAGCACTATTGCGATATATAATTCCATCATTCCATACAGTAAATTGTGTTAGAAATCCCTCCGCGCAACCTTGGTCTGCATCACACCATCCTTCGATCATTGCGACGACGTTTTTTATTATTAAGAGTTTGATCGTAGTGTAATAAATAAAATCCATATGTTATTCCCATACCATCTATATCTCATATCTTTGTGGAGGAGAGTGAAAGTCTATGAAACGCTCCGAAGCAAGGAGAAAAGAACTATAGGTCTTTTAGTACTTTAGGGCGTAGGGAGAGAACGTAAACATCCAATGATTCATAGGTCAAGCTAGGTCTTATTAAACCCTTTTCTTCCATGAATACTTTCCAATGATGAATAATAACAGATAATAGCTAAAATATGGCGTGACATTGATTTAGGGATTACTGAAAAGTTTAAACAGCTTCCCAGACTGTAATAAGGTAGTTAAGCTATTTGTATGCGTAAAAAAACAAAAAAACAACCTAGTTGTGTGAATTGTATATATTATACAGCATACCTCTAATTGTGTAGCTATTGGGTAATCATCGGGCCTCGTCAGTATTTGATAATATTGAATAACTGTGCATAGTAACTATTGTATGCAAGGTTTCATAAGCCATCTCCTCCACATTAAATCCAGTGCCCTCTAGAACTCCTTAGTAGGCTGTATTTTCTACCATGTTAAGATTATTGGCGTACAAAATAAATGCTTTATTTATATAATATTTGTTTTAACTTTCCGATTATATGAAATCGAAAATATCTTTCTACTATACAGGGCAACTTACCCAGTTAATTACCCATGACAAAATGTGTCCCTCCGTTCCTCCACCTCTTACTAGCCGGCCCCTCCCTCCCTCCACTTCCAACTACCCCCTCCCTCCCTCCACCTCCCACTATCCCTCCCTTCCTCCACCTCCCAGTACCCCTCTCTCCCTCTACCTGACTCTCTTTCTTAGTCTACTAGCCATTCCTATATATCCTATAGTGAACCTAGAAATGTTGAGTACTGTAAAGTGTTATGGTAGAAATGCAATGTATGGGTCTTAAGGACTCAGAAACTGTCGGATGCTATTTTGTATCTGTGTAGCATTTTGCATAATTTACCTAATTATCATATTAATTAGGTATAATAACCAAATACGGAATATCTTGATAGAAACGCAACATATAGACTTCAACATAATATCCAGACCTGTTCTCGACCCCAAGGAATCCAAATAACATGGCTTAAATCTCCTGAAATCCCTCCAACTATCCAAAATCCAATATAGCCACCATGGATAACTAAAGAAATCCTAAAATCACCCAAACTCAGAAATTGTTAGAGATAAATTTTGTATTTTGATGAACACATACAACTCGGAAAGTAAAACTGCTACTGCACCTGTTAAACACAAAATAGAGGGGAAAAGAGGTGATAGTTGGACAAACAAGATCGACAGAAGATCCTAGACAAACTTCAAAAGTACTCTCACTCACTTTCTAATGACTCTACGCCCCTTTAAAATATCCTTAACCTCTTCTGTACCGCGACGTCCTTTTAACTATATTCTGGCTACTATTAGGCGTCTTTAGTCAGTGTAATATGGGCCTCCAGCAATTAAAAGGCTTCGAACTATCTCACTTAACCCCTTTTACTACCACAAATACTTCTTAACCTGCTCAAAATCGTCTAAATACAGCTAGAATAAAATTAAAAGGACGTAGCGGTACAGAAGGGGTTAATGGACAAGTGGCATCAGCCAATGAGGTAAATGTGCACGATGCCCTCAAAATTAGACAAAAACTGATCACGAAATGCCTGGCATCCCTTCCGGATGGTTTCCACAACTATGGTAGGTTTAGTGAAGTGTTGATTGTTATTTGTCATGGACGTCCAATCTGCTTGCCACCAATGACGGTGTAGTTGGGTAATGTTTGAGAAATAATCAGATACAGGAACAGGTCACGGCATGATCAAGTTGAGTAGATTTCTTATGCAAAAAGTCATAGTATTGCCACTATTCACTAGGTATATTATATTTAAAAAAAAAAAATTTAAACTTAGCATTATAAATACAAACCAGAGAGAGAGAGAGAGAGAGAGAGAGAGAGAGAGAGAGAGAGAGAGAGAACGGAGAGAAAGATAGTGAGCGTTGGTAAGTGAGTATATGGAAAACCACAACATTGATTACCGAAGATACGTGTGTCTGTTAAATTGTCTGTTATAGCAAAATTCCGATAATTTGAAAATCCCAAAAGTTCGAGTATTTGAAGGTCAGTATTATTAATATTAAAATGGGGAAAACTGAACAAAATAAAATAAAAATGCGCACCAGAATCGGCGAAAGGGAGACATGGCTGGGTGCAGACGATGACAATTTGCTACCCCTAACCACTTTCTACGAACTTACACTAATTATCGTATAACACTATGACCACAGACCAACACCTACAATCTTCAAATTGTTTGCCACCAACAACATCTGAAAGCTTAGCAAGCTTTACTATCCCCAAGTAAATTCTTAAGTTCACAACATTACGAAAGTCACGGGCCAGCAATAACAACAAATCTTAAGCCATGCATCCGGTACATGGTTACATTGTTTTAGCCTAACTAATTGTATTCAATGTTTCTCTTTTACGTTATATTTATCCATTAATTGAATTTCTTTATGTTATTGTATCCAAGAGAAATCAATATTGACAGTATATGACGAACTAATAATATCTGCCGAAAACATTACGAAATTTACGATCGATCAGCTGCGTCGTCTCTGTTTATTAAAGGGTCACCGCAGCGAGAAGTGTCGGTCTCTGTTTTACTAAAGGCCCACCGTTTTACTAAACGCCCACCGCATCGATGTTTTCGTATACTAATTATCTATCAGTATTTGATATTATATGACAACTATTTTTTGTTTTTTATTGAAGCGTCAACTTAAATAGTAATACAAAACATAACTTGTCCCCTGGGCAACTGCCGGGCAGACTAGCGTTGCAAATCACTAGCCCGGCAACATATCCGGGCTAGTCCGGGCTGCTGGGCTATACCTAATTTCCCAGCCTGATATTATATATAATTCCTACATGATATATGACTAAATTATAATAAGCTATAGATTTGTGTTGCATTCACTTACAAAGTGTTGTATACACCTTTTCACATTTTAGTTCAGACACTTTCACAAAATTAAATGACAGTTTACCTTTGGCGTTGGCACTGTAATTCATTATTAGCCATTCCTATGCAATAATTTTGCACATAATTTCATCACATAATAATTAACTAAACACTAAGATTGGCATGTGATCAAATCATGTGTATACCTTTTGTATGGGAATACCAAAAGATAAATTACCGTGGTACAGCCAAAGGTAAACTGTCAATTAATGTTGTTAAAGTGTCTGAACTAATCTGTGAAAAGGTGTACTGTATCCACTATATACCATTTCCCTAGTAAGCTAGAATAATCGGTGTGCCTTATCTACAGTGCTATGTTTGGCCATTATTAAATATTTAATCATTAATATCCGGAATGGCGTGTTAATACAGTATTCTAATTTATTTTGATTATATTCCTATGCAAGAGTAAAACTCGCATCACTCCATTATACATAAATATATTTGAGTTGTAGAGCATACTAATATTCCTTGCATTCTGATAATGAAGTAGTGTGTGTGTGTGTTCTAGTTGGCATGGTCGTAATCCACCAATAAACAGGAAGTTTCTCGCTTACTTTTGGCGCTACCTAGACGTGTCGAACAGAGCCATCTTTGGAGAGCCAAAAACACCATATCTCGGATTGTTTCGAATATTGCCGTCAGAGGGCACTAATGGATGGCTGGAGATCCATACCACGACTTTAGTCCCAGACTGTACATCATTGTATTTATACACTATCTTTACCATCTTCCTCATTTCTAATTATCTTGTATCGAACGCAAACGAAACACAATCCTTTATAATATCCCAAATAAGCATCCATCTGAATCAGTATCCAACACAAATGAGACAATACAGTACTTGAATTTATCCCTAATGCTTCAAAACTTCGCTTTAACCCCTTCAATACCGATGACGACATGTCCAGTATACTACGGTATGTATTTGACGATTTTATTCAGCTTAGCAAGGACGTCTATCAATTAAAAAGCTATAGACTATCTCATTTATATATTTCATCCATAAGAAACCGATAATATTATTGCTCTTCTGTTTAATATTAATGTTTACGGCTCCTACTTCATTATAGCCGGAAACTCGCAAACGGTCAATTACTAAGCTACCCTTCCTTATAACTTCACACTATCTCTCTCTCCTTCCCACTTCATCAGGGTAAGAGCTCTGGTGTCTCGCTCGTCTCTCCCTTCTACACCCTTCCAACACTATACTTTATACCACCTAACTTATTACCTTCCCAGCGGGCGGAAGGTACAGTCGGCCAAATAAGTGATGTTTCGGGACCAAGTATATTTTGATCAATAAATGGTATTCGCAAAATCTAAACTTGATTTATTCAAACATGCTCCAACACTTACCCACCTCATTTAATATCTGACAGACATTAATACAGCACAAAGCAAACCAAACGTAATGCCAGCTGAGACATGACTTATTAGCGCAACCGTACAGTTGGCCACATAAGTTATGTTCCTCTCAGAAGTTGTAAACAATTCTTCAGTAGAGCAGTTGAAGAAGAGAGTAAATAGTATTTTGCACACTCTGTAATGAGTGTAGTGCACTAAACAGTCTCTCCTTTCACTTCGAGTATCTCCCCGGAATGAACTGCAAGGTCTCTTAGATACTAATTATTCCTTGTAACTTTAAGGGGAGGTGTGGTGGAGTGGTCTTGCCACTGGCCTGGTAATCCAAAGGTCCCGGGTTCAAATCCCGATGTATCAATGGGAAGATATTATTGGGATGGAATTTGTGCTGTATCTGGTATCAGTGCATTACCACAAGCCCACCGAAACGTCAATAAAATACCCTCATTGTTCCCTGATTACTGTAAATAGCACTGTATGAATATTCCCATATTCAAAATATGCTATAGGGGTGCAATGCCCTGTGAGTTATCTGCTCAACAGGTGGCGTTGTGTGTGTGTAAGTGTGAGAGTCCGAGTGTAGGGGGTGAGACAGTGAAACACGGGAACGAGGTGGCTTCAGAGATGGGGTCGTTTCGGGCCATGAGTGAGCACCGTGCCTCATGTGAAGGCAAGATGGCAGGTTCTCGTTGTACTCTACGTGCTTCACATGTCTCACTCCCTAGACTGGAACAAGACCTCACGGGCTTCACTGTTCATTGTAAAGCGGTGAATGTTAAGGCTCTCGGCCTATGCCCGAGAGGAAGTAAGTTGGAATATAGAAAAAAAAAAAAAAAAAAAAAAAACTCCTTGTAATTGTATCTGGCGGTGTGTTTCACTAATTACAGTTAAATACGAGTATCAAAGACCGTAGCGTTTTTCAATGACTGTTAGGTATGTGTGACTAGAGCCGATGATTAATGCTCTACGTTAATGGAAAGAGTGATTAGTGACTCAACCCCCAACCCCCTCTTCACCCCCCTCCCCTACTCCCCTTTACCCCCCTCCCCCAAACTCCCTCCTCCCCCACTCCCCTTTACCCCCACCCCCAGCTATGATCAGTGATACATAATTCACATCTAGTTATTTTGAAAGCAGGTATTATATACAACATACATACAATGGTTTAGCGTCACTTTTCCATTACATGAATTGTAACGGCTCAGACGGGGTTGCTTTTCAGTAGTTGGAGTGTACTGTAGTACAATAAAGTCCCGCCACAACACTGCCCCACCAAGTCATCACTGTGGCTGATGTTGGTATAGTGCTAACCGTGCCTCAGCAAGACTCAACAGAGTCCCCCTGCAGCACTTGCTCCTGCAGTATCTGCAACCACACCAGCTTTAACAGTGTTACAAAAAGACAGCACCATAACAAGACTCTACTGTATATTAGGCAAATTGGACTATAGAACAATACTGTATAGGCCTGTAGTTATTACTTTATATTTTGCTTCGTGCTAAATTTGAGATAATTAGCAAGGATTAATTTAGTTCAGGTTAATTTTCAGATACATGACGGCATTGTAGTTATGAATTATTATCAAACATATTACACACACATCCACACACATACACTCCCAGACACACATAAAAAACACCCCCACACCCCACCCATCCACACATCCACACCCACACCCAGACACACACAAAAAACACCCCCACACCCACACACACACTACACAAACTACAACCCCATTATTTACCTGACCAAGAGTGGGTGGGTGGCAGGTCGAAGTAAACACCTTAATAGCAGAGAGGACTATCACATTATACCTGTGGGAGAGAGAGAATGTGTCAATACTTAAAGGGACATATTTGTTTAGTCATTTAGAAATGTTTTTTTTTTTCCTCGTTAGACCTCTATCAAACTTTAAATAAGATACCCCCCAGACACAACTTCGAGATTAATTTGTACATTTTTCGGTAGAAAAATGCCCCGGCTAATGACTGATTCCTCTTAAATTGCAGGCTCGCTCACGCCCACCAAGAACAAATCGACACCTAAATGGCTCGAAAGGTCTTATTATTGACACATAAATGAGCTTAAAGGTCCTTACATTGCAAAACTAATAGGCCGAACGTCTTAAAATCTCAAAAATAATGGGGATAACATGAGAGAGAATGGGGTCGAGAAAAACCGAATCCCTCCCCTTATTTTACAGAGAGAAATATGGATATAAGTTAACTAGATAGAACGAGATTAATAGATTAGGTAGACAGACAAAGCAACTATATATAGAATTTTAAGAATACTTCCATAACATAAATACAAATAAGATAGCAAAATGTTGAGATATCAGTCAGAAGGAAGGCGAGCGATAACAAACCTGTATTGGGATATTTTCCTACCGATAAATGTACCCATTTATCTCGAAGAGGGGTCTTTGGGATGGTGTTTCTTTAGGCTTGATAGAGGTCTAGGGAGCAAACCAAAACAAATATAAATACCGGTATTTATGATAAATAATTAAATACATTAACAAATAAAATAACATCCCCTTAACCCCTTCTATACCGATGACGTCTTTTGTATTTGATTTCAACTACATTTAGGCGATTTTATGTAGCCTAGGAAGGATGTATGGTAGCTAAAAAGGTTAATTGAGATAGTTTGTAGCTTTTCAATTGATCCACGTTCTTCCTAAGCTAAATCAAATCGTCTAATAGTAGCCAATGTAAAGTAAAAAGGACTCCGCCGGTATAGAAGGGGTTAACCCCTTCACCATTATGACGTAACTTTCATCATATTCTTGTTACCATTAGAAGATTGTCTTTAGTTTGCAATCTACCTCTACGACTCGAATGGGTATATACGATCTCAATAAACCCACTTAATGACATTGGTCCTTCTTAAACTGCATACAACCATCAAATGTTAGCCAGTATCAAAGGTAAAATGGCGTCATGGCGCTGAAGGGGTTAAAGGGATGCTGTTGGTTTTTCGAGACCTCCTCCCTCATGATTAGCCCTATTAGTTATGAGATTTCAAGACATTCGCCCCATTAGTTTGACGATATTCAGACCTTTTGCCCCATTTCTTTGCCAATATTAAGACCCTTCGTGCCATTTAGGTGTCACTTTGTTCCTGGCGAGCGATAGCGAGCCTGTAATTATAGAAGTAACCGGCCTTCGGCCGAGAATATTTCTACCGAGAAAATGTACACATTTATATCGAACGGGGGTCTTGCGGGTGTTCTTTTAAGTTTGATAGAGGTTTAGAGAGCAAACTAAACCCCTTCCCTAAACCATTGAGCCGAACCAGTAAATTATGCTGCACAATACCGTCTGAGCTCCCTTAAGGTAATACTAGGTGTTTAGTAGATATTGGTGTGAGGGTAACAATGTGGAAAGGGTCCAGGCACAGGGAAGGCGGCCCCATCACTCCTCTAGGGTTACTCAATTGCCCATAACATTACTGATCATTTCCTCGCGTGCCTCCACCGCTCTTTCCGCATCCGCACGCCAGCCGCAGCATCCGCATATCACCCGCACCCGCATACCACGTTCATTCACACGATATTAACCCCTTCAGAACGATGACGAGTTTTTACCTCTGGTTCTGGCTAAATTTAGACGATTTTATGCAGTTTAAGAAGGACCTGTGTTAAGCTTGAGGGTTTATTTAGATCGTATTTACCCTTTTGAGTCTTAAAGGTAGATTATAAGCTTAAGAAAATCGTAGAGGGGTAACTGGATTATGATACAAATGACGTCATCGTGCAGAAGGGGTTAATGATACTATACATGAAGATTATAAACTTTATAAGCTTTCAATGGATACTTAAGAGGAGTAAATTGATGATGTGGAGAAATAGCGCTTGTGACCAAGACACCAGCATATTATTATTATTATTATTATTATTATTATTCTTTGTTATAATTATTATTGCTATTATTATTATTATTATTATTATTATTATTATTATTATTATTACTTGTGATATTTCCTCTCATGTTAATTCTTAAATTACATTGTTTTGCTGTGTCAAATAATTACTGTAATGTCTTAGCCCATTTGTGGGTATAAATAAACAATCAATCAATCAATTATGATCATTATTATTCGCAACTGAACAAGAACGACCGCATGAAACAAATAGTAAACAGTATAAGGAGGTAGGACAAGACAGATAACCCCAACACAGATAAGTCAAAAAGTAACAAACGGACCAGATCCCCTCCAATGACAGGCTCACCAATCAGGCTTATAAGATAGTCTGCCCAGGAAGATCTAACCCAAGTCCACCGGGGATCAAGAGTGGAAGAAAACGCAACACGACACAATGATACACAGAAAAAATGACCAGAACCTTGAGAGAGAGAGAGAGTGTGTGTGTGAGAGAGAGAGATGTATGTGTGTGTGGGAGAGAGAGGTGGGGGGGGGGGGAGGGGGAGAGGGTGGCACTTTAGACAAAGGAAATTAGGGAACGATCAAGGTTCAATTCGGAGTGGGATATCTGGTGAGAGAGACAGAGAGCTTGTGTGTGTGTGTGTGTGTGTGCACCCTTGTGTATTTCAATGCGTGTTTGTGTGTGTGTATGTAACTTGTTGTATGGGGAGATTGTAAGCACTAATCAAGCAGGGCAGTACCCAGGGGAGGCCACATAGGCATATAAAGGAGTTGCTGAAACTCCTGTTTCATTTGCTCGTCTTCCCCTCTGTTTCTATTTGTGTCTCACCTACACAGAGAGTAATCCAGCTAACTCTCACAAACACCTCCTCCTCCTATTAATTTCACTATACTTAACAAGCACAACACACTTCTTTCTAACACACCTAAATGACCTCTAACGTGTCTTGATTTTGGCTGTCACTCTTTCAACCTTGGGGGTGACTCTTGTTACAGTCAGCTTTGTATTTTGTCTCCTTCATGAAAAAGTGTGTCCTCCAAAGTTGCAAAAGTGATAGAATGTGTGTGTGTGTGTGTGTGTGTGTGTGTGTGTGTGTGTGTGTGTGTGTGTGTGTGTGTGTGTGTGTGGCTAGCGAATTTGAACACATTACATATTAGTAGATGTAGTATCTATTTTAGTAATATAATTTGTTTAAATAATGCAAATGACAATACTATTACAAATTCCATTGCTATTCAAATAACTAATGTACTACAATTAGCCAGGCAGACGTCCACCTCAAAAGTCCAATATCTAACACACACACACACACACACACACACATACAACACTATTTAGCTCTCACTATTACTCTCGTATAATTTGGAAATACATTTATAATAATATTAACTTGATACAACGATTATTACCGCAAGACGATCGGTTTAAGGGGAGAAGGGCGTATTTATTTGCTCATTTATGTACACTTTTACTATTATTTTGTTATATCCCGCCCAAAGGCCGGTTCCTATTAAATTACTGGCTCGCTATCGCTCGCCAGGAAAAAAATCAACACCTAAATTACATGAAAAGTCTAAATATTTACAAAGAAATAGGACGAAAGGTCTAAAAATCGGCCAAAAGTCATAACATCTGAAAACTAATGGGGCTAAACATGAGGTAGAAGGGGGATCAGAAGAAAAACGGCCCATCTCCCCTTAATTCTATATATATGATGCCCTATAATTCTGGAGCCTGGGGTAATAATTTAGTGAGGCGATGATTTACTAAAGTGAGCAAGAGAGAGAGAGAGAGTGATTCACGACCACTTAAGACAAATGAAGATGCAATGCTAATGACTTTCCGTAAGACTCCGGGACTTACGGGCGGGGAGGTCGGAGTACCTACAGGAGCAAGACTGCAGTCTCCACAACACCAGGAGCATCTGTTAAGACGAGATCAAGACATTTTACAGAAATATGTGTAGGTCCAGCAATCAACTGCTCACACCCAGACAAATTAGCAAAATCCATGGCAGCGTGACCATTTCTATTTGTTGGAGAAACCGAGTTCAGCCACTCTTGATGATGTGCATTAACATCTCCAACAAAAACGAAAGATGACTTAACATCAACAGACTGAATTAATGCCAAGGCATTTAAAAGACAGTCATATAGATTGTTATTGGCATCAGGATTTCTATATAGGCTAAAAATGTAGTGGTTATGATATTTACTGGAAACTTTAACCAACTGGATCTCGTGGCAACCACAAAGAAATTTCGTCAAAGGCTGGGCATAATAGCCAGATCGGATGTATAAACTCATTCCACGAGCACGAGGAAGAGAGTCACGGCGAATAAGAAGTGGTTTATTAAAGCCAGGTATGAGCAGTTCTGAAATGTGTATATGGTCAGAAACAAGAGTTTCGGAACAAAAGACAATGTCATAATCCACTGATGCCATAGTAAGATCTTTAATGTTCTTATGAAGTCCACGGATGTTAGAATACAGAATACAGCAACTTCTTCTCGCAGGATGATTAGGACTATGAGGACCGGGATTTAATTCTATATCACCGGATAAAAGAGCAAACAAAAACATATATAATTGAAAGAAGCAAACCATACAATATGAAAAATGGATGGATATATAGGAGTCGACCCAGAAGGAACCATCACATCTGGGCAAGGCGAATCAACCCCCAAGGACACCATATCCAAGAGGGAACAGTAGTGGTGGATTTTAAAGTAATGCAGAGAGATAGCAGAAAAGAAGGACAATACTCCTAGAAATCCACCAAACTTTAAGTCTTCCTTATCAGCCTGCTGTACCACCTTAAGGAAAAAAAACAGGAGATTGTTGTGATAGAAAGAGCGCTGTAATAGCACCATAACAGCAGGGATAGATGAAAACAGACAAAGGAAGACCTTGGTACAAAGGCTACGGCATTATCCAATTCATCCACCATGGCAAAAAATTACAGTAAGCCAAATAATTACCAGAAGTTGCTAGATGGCCGTTGACTAAAAAGTTCCTCCGCCCTTTGACAGGTATTGTTTTTAGTCCTGAGGGTGTCTAGCCACCCACCCACCAAGTAAAGAACCTGGTGGGGGAGCCGGTTTCGTCGCCGAGAATCCGACCATGAAAACAGGTTAGATATTAGTACATCCTTACTGGTCTCACTTCGTACTAACGCAGGAAGACCTGGTTGACCCAATTCTTCACTCTCCTCTATCACTGCCAAAGCAGAAGTGCATACATCATTAGGAATGACTCGATCATCATGCACTGCACTTGTGTCGTTCGATTCATCCTCACACTGATCTTCATAACAGTGCTTCAGAATATTGACATGGTACTTCCTTGGAGTGTCCTCTAAAGTTGATCACACAATCTAGTGAATTTGGGCAAGATATGATGGCATACGGTCCCTTCCATTGCATTAGAAGTTTATTATGGTTAGTGGGCAACAACAACAGCACTTTCTGCCCACTCACGAATTTTCTATCCCTAGCTCTTTTGTCATAATCCATTTTCTGTAACGCTTTAGCCTTCACTAATTCTTCTCGTGCAAGTTCACATGTACTTTCAAGTTTCTCTCTCAAGTCTAAAACATATTCATAAGTTGTCTTTGTTTCAGAGTCAGGAGTTTCATTATCCCACAATTCCTTTAGTACATTGAGTGGTCCTCTGACTGATCACCCATACACCAGTTCAAATGGGGAAAACTTCAAACTGGTCTGAGGGGCTTCTCTGTAAGCAAACAACAGTGGAGATATGTACCTGGGCCACTCGCCTGGCTGCTCTTGACACATCCTCCGTAGCATTTTCTTTAATGTGCCATTAAATTTCTCCACAAGGCCATTGCCCATTGCATGATATGGTGTAGTATATAGTGGCTGGATAGATAGTAACCGATGAACTTCCTTCATCATTCCTGATGTGAACTGAGAACCATTATCGCTCAAAAGCTCCCTTGGTATGCATCAGCAACAGTGGAAGTTTCAATATTTTTTAGTGCCACAGCTTCTGGATAACGGGTAGCAAAGTCGACTAAGGTCAGAATATATTTTGAGCCATCACTCGCTCTGGGTGTAATAGGACCAATGAGGTCAATGCCAACTCTGGAAAATGGCTCATCAATTATAGGTAGAGGTTTTTAGTTTGGCTGGTTTAATCCTCCCCCTGTCAACAGTCTTTTGGCAAACATCACACGATCTACATTTCCTCTTTATGTCGGCAGTCATTCCAGGCCAAAAGAAGACAGACTGAATCCGTTCCAAGGTTTTTCCATGCCCCATGTGTCCTCCCATGACCACTTCGTGTCCCATCTGCCATACAATGTGTCTATACATTGTTGGAACCACTAGTTGTTCCCATACTTCATGATTGTTCTTCACCTCTCTGTACAATTTTCCTCCTTTAATTATAAACTTGCTTTCTTGACCATTTTTCTTGAAGACTCTCCCATTAAAAGCATCGCTTCTTACATTTTTCAAACTAGGGTCAGACTCTTGTGCAATAATAAAGTCCTTTGCGGATGCACGAGTTTTAAGTTCACTTACTTTAAGAGGTTGTACGTTAGGTGTAGATTTACATTGCGCTCTTGTAAGTACTGCAGCAGACACTCTCACATCAGATACTGTATCCTTTACACCAGGTACATTTCCCAATACCAGGCCATATAATGCATTTTCAATGGCTGCAGCACGAACTTCTCCAGAATAGTAAGGACACTGAACATTTATCTTAACCTCGGGAGCAGACACACAAGATCCGTTTATCATTCTGATGGTCACCATCCATCCAGTTTCATGACGAGGCGCCACTAATGATTTCTCCACCACAACTGTTGTACAACCTTGATCTCTCATTACTTTAGTGTTTTTGCCTTCTACCATACCATCAACAATTTTGAGAGTATGTTCTCTTGGATCCTTGTATTTTACACCCACTCCACCTATAGATGCTGCTCCTGACTTCTTAACTGTAGATCTTCCTCTCTGTGGGCACTCAAAACTACGATGACCAACTTCTGCGCATATCCAACATGAAGTTACCCTTTGCCTTTCACTTCTTTGTTGTACTTCTTCTGTTTGAGGTAATGTAGTTTTGTACACCTTCTTTTCTTTTGTATCTGAAGGATGCCCATGTTCTTCCACCCATCTATCTGCTGTGTCCGTCATTGCATCAAATGTACATAAACTATGTTCCTTTAAGAAAGTTTTCGTGGAGGGTACACAACTATTGAGGAATTGTTCTCTCAAGATTAAATCTTTAATACCGGCCACAGTTGCTGGGGATCCATCAAGCTCCACCCATCTATCTACTAGCTTCTTTAGTCTTCCTCTAAACTGCTTTGCCGTTTCTCCTTTCTGAATAGAAGTACTCCTGAACTTTGTCCTAAATCCTTCAATAGTGTATTCAAAAGTTTTCAATAGAGCGGCCTTTAGATGTGTATAGTTGCTTATCTCTGAAGGTTGTAATTGATGATAGACATCCAAAGCTTTACCTGTAAGAAGTGCAGCCAAGGCAGTAGCCCATATATCTTCATTCCAGTTGGAGTCCCTTGCAATCTTTTCAAATCTGAGAAGGTATGCATCCATGTTATCCTTTTGTTCATCAAACGGAGGCATCTTCGGTGGCCGCACACCAACTCCTTCTGTACGAGTTCCTGATGCATTAATCTGACATCTCTTAGTTTCCTATTCTATGGTTTTTACTTGCAACTTGTAATTAAATTCCAATTGTTGAGTTTGTAATTCTAACTCTAGCTTCATTTGCAACCTATCTCTGAGTCTATCTTCTCTAGCCACATCTTGTTGTCCTCTTATATACTTTGTCAGTCCAGTTCCTTCGTATCCTAGAAGTTCACCTTCTTGTTTCCACAGTTTCATTTGCTCTATACTTTCTTCAGACATTTTGAACGTCCCTCCAAGACACACCTATCCCAACAACTGGCATATCACTGCTGTCCCTGTTCGGGCTCCAAATTGTAAAAAGTATGGTATTTAGACAGCAAGACAATGCCAGAAACTGGTGATAAGTGTGGCAAGGAAACTAATTCGGTTGGTTTTTAATATATTTATATAATATAACATTTTATAATATAGAGAACTCTTCATTTGTTCACTATAGATATTAGTTTAGGTAGAGAACCACACTGGTGCTAGAGACAGGACAAGAGGCAGGCCCTTCACACACGCCTTCGTGGCGACAAGAGGCAGGCCCTTCACACAGGCCTTCGTGTTGTCCAGAGGCAGGCCCTTCACACAGGCCTTCGTGTTGTCCAGAGGCAGGCCCTTCACACAGGCCTTCGTGTTGTCTAGAGGCAGGCCCTTCACAGAGGCCTTCGTGTTGTCCAGAGGCAGGCCCTTCACACAGGCCTTCGTGTTGTCCAGAGGCAGGCCCTTCACACAGGCCTTCGTGTTGTCCAGAGGCAGGCCCTTCACACAGGCCTTCGTGTTGTCCAGAGACAGGCCCTTCACACAGGCCTTCGTGTTGTCCAGAGGCAGGCCCTTCACACAGGCCTTTGTAATGTCCAGAGGCAGGTCCTTCACACAGGCCTTCGTGTTGACAAGAGGCAGGCCCTTCACACAGGCCTTCGTGTTGTCCAGAGGCAGGCCCTTCATACAGGCCTTTGTGTTGACAAGAGGCAGGCCCTTCACACAGGCCTTCATGTTGACAAGAGACAGGCCCTTCACACAGGCCTTCATGTTGACAAGAGGCAGGCCCTTCACACAGGCCTTCGTGTTGACAAGAGGCAGGCCCTTCACACAGGCCTTCGTGTTGTCCAGAGGCAGGCCCTTCACACAGGCCTTCGTGTTGACACGAGGCAGGCCCTTCACAAAGGCCTTCGTGTTGACAAGAGGCAGGCCCTTCACACAGGCCACTGAGGTGTTGGAGACGAGCCCTTCACACAAGCCTCAACGGTAACACCTAGTCCTTTATATTGTAGTGGTCACCATGCCGTCCCAGATTTCATTGCACCCCCCCCCCCCCCCCCCCTCAGACACGTCGTTTCTCACCTCACCTTCCTGTCCCCATGTACTGTATTTCGAACCACTAAAAGACGAATTTAAAAGAATTGTTATTGGGAGCAAGCCGCTTCGAAACTAAACCCAAGCTTTAAATGAACCCAATGAACAAACCACAACACAAACCACTTTGTAAATCAAAACCAAACCCCAGCTTTGAATTAACCCAATGAATAAAATACAAACCAAACCACTTTGTGGTTCGAACAACCTTGGTCAGGACTCACTCCTGACACTGTTCAGCAACACTAAGTTACAAAGGGCAGAAAAGAGATCGTCTCCTGCAACAGATGAGAACAGCAGCAGCGGCAGCAGCAAAATATCACGGAGAATATCAGACCCCAAACGGATAGAATGTTTCATATGTGAGGAGGAGGGAGATCTGGATGACTTTAGACAAGCTATGACCATGAAACTGAACAAGAGAGTCAACAAGTGTGCAAAGACTCTCAATGATGGAAAGCTGCTTGCCAAACTGAGTGCTGGAGATGTGGTGGCGCAAGAACTGAAGTACCACAGTGCATGCTTGGCTGGTCTCTACAACCGAGAACGAGCTCACCTGCGTGCTGAAGAGCTGAGGGAAGCAGAAAACTCTGAGGTAGGAAAAAGGCAAGCATATCCAATTGCCTTCTCTGAACTGGTAACATACATCATTGAGACAAAATCTGCAAGTGAGAGTTCAGCTCCATCAGTCTTCCGACTTGCCGACCTACTGTATGTATGCTCTACAGGCAGAGGCTGGAGCAGCTTGGCATCAACAGTCCTGATGTTCATGCTACCCGACTGAAGGACCAGCTGCTTCAACACATCCCTGATCTACAAGCTGAACATCATGGACGTGATGTCCTACTGGCCTTTAAGAAGGATGTAGGGTCAATTCTTGCACAAGCAAGCAAATATGGAGAAGCCGTTCATCTTGCAAAGGCTGCTGGGATGATAAGACGTGAAATGCTTCAACACAAATCACAGTGGAATGGCACATTCCATGATAGGTGCCTAGAAGATGCTGTACCGTCATCACTGCTTCAGTTTGTTTGCATGATTGAGCATGGAGCAGACATCAAGTCACAACTCCAACATGGAGCCTCAAAGTCTGACCTTGCTATGGCTCAGCTCTTACAGTACAACTGTTTTGTCATATACAAGGCCGGATCTCACGTCCACAGACATTCCAAGGACCGGGAGACACCATTTGTTGTGCACATGGGCATGTCTGTGTTTGCCAAAACAAGGAAGAGGCAGCTCACAGACATGCTCCATGACAATGGACTCAGCATCCCCTATGATAGAGTCTTAGAAATCTCAGCCCAGCTTGGAGAAGCTGTTGTAGCTCAGTATGTGGATGATGGAGTTGTCTGTCCACCAGTGTTGAGGAAGCAGGTGTTCACAACGTCCGCGGTGGACAACATCGACCACAACCCAACAGCGACTACAGCTCAAACTTCCTTCTATGGTACCAGCATGTCTCTGTTCCAACACCCAAGCCCTGAAAATCCTGGTGAGGAACGAGAGCCAGTGAAGCTCAGTGGAGATAACAGGGTGAAGAAAGTTCCTGAGCTTCCTGAAGCATTCACCAATGTTAAACCAGCGTACCTTACTAAGAAGCCCAAACCTCCAGCTGTGCCAAGCCAATTATACCAAGCACTACACTCAATCCAGTCACACCTGAAGGAAGAGTACAGGTGGCTAGAAGAGGTGTTTGTCACTGAGAGTGTGGGTGATACTCTCAGTATCACATGGGCAGCTCACCATGCAGCACAGAAGAGGAGCCAGCCTTTTGAAGTGAGCATGACATCACTGTTGCCTTTGATACAAGACCAGGCTCACTCTGTTGCAACCATCAAACATGCCATGGGGAAGATTCGAGATACAGTGGCATACCTCAACCCAGGGCAGACCCCGGTCATAGCTGCTGACCAACCACTGTTTGCACTAGCAAAACAAATCCAGTGGCAGTGGCCTGAGTATGGAGAGGACAAATTTGTTATCATGTTTGGGGGACTTCACATAGATGTGCTGGAAAGTGTGAAAAGGAACAACTTGAGATGGTTCGGCCATATGGAACGTATGGAAAGCGAGAGAATGACTAAGAGGGTGTACGAGAGCGAGGTGGAGGGACAGAGGGGGAGAGGTAGACCGAATATGAGGTGGAAGGATGGAGTGAGGAACTACATGAACGAAGGCGGTGCTGGTTGGGGGGAGGGGCGTCGACTGACTGGGGACAGAGGTGCATGGGGGCGGTTCGTTCGTGGCCACCCCTTCGTGGATCACGGCGTCAGGCAATAGATAGATAGATAGACATAGAGAAGGCTGCGCTTGGTTCCCTTGGAACACTACTGGAACACAGTGGCTGGACCAGTGCTATTGCTGAAGCAGGGGTGGCCTCATCTGGTACAGCTGAGGCATTCCTGACTGTGTCAAGTATCACCAGGACAAGATTGGCCCACCAGATCACAGCATGCAGCCTGTGTAAACTGAAGAAAGAAGCCTACCAAGACTACTGCTCTGAGGAGTCCGGCAGACCAAGGCTGACCTTTGAAGACTGGTGTGATCAGCGGAGACCTCAGAGTCCACAGTTCCAGTTCTGGGATCTGGTTTTGGACATGGAGCTGGTCGTGCTCCTGTTGATACGCTCCTTCAGGGAAGGAAACTTCGACCTGTACCGTGAAACACTCCCAGAACTGATCCCCTACTTCTTCGCGATTAACGATGTCAATTATGCTCAGTGGCTTCCAGTTCACTTCAGAGACATGATGTCTCTTGAGAAGCAGCATCAAGACGTAGCAAGAGAGTTTCACAAAGGAAACTTTGTTGTCCACAAGTTCAGAAGATACTTCTCTGCCATGGCCATTGACCAAGCCCATGAACAGAACAACGCAGCTATCAGGGGTGATGGAGGAGCCATTGGACTAACAGAGGACCCAGGGGCACTTCGGAGATGGATGGTGGCTGGACCTGAAGTGAGCCATCTAGTATCTGTATATGAGGCCATTTCTGGTGTGAAAGACGCAACCATCAGCACCAAACACCATGAACAGACCTTAAGTGCCCAGACATCTTTCCTTGAGAGGGTGGAGGCACTGTTCAGAGTGATAAAAGAGATGGGCAACCCTTTCCAAGAAGAGTCCGCTGATTTGCTGGTGCTGGACACAAAGAACATTGCAGATCCAGCACTAGCTGAACTGGTTGGTAGTCTTCACGAGAGAGGCAAGGAGAAGTTCCAGTCATTTATGGAGGCCTTGGAAATGAAGAAGAATGCACATTCTATAAGCCAATCAAGAAGAACAAGGCTTCTTTCTTCAAGCACGAGCAGGCAGCCAGCAGCTCCAAGGAATAAGTGCTTAAAGATGACTGTCACTTGTTCTCCCGGCTCTTCATCTCCTGCCAAAACAGACAGTGTGACTTGCAAGAATTCTTCAAGCATGAGAACCAGTCAGCACCTGCATCTCTCAGTGACAATGGCAGGCTTCGTATGTGCCAGAAGTCACAGCTAACTGAAATTCGTCAGGCACTGGTGACATTGCCTGACAGCGAACCAGAGGGAGACACCATCATCATTGATGGATCAGCGCTCATCAATTCCCTGCCTCCACGCAGCCCAAAGACTTTCGATGACTATGCAAAAGAAGACATCCTTCCAAAAGTGGAATCCTTTGGCACCAAATTCAAGCGAGTCGATGTCATCTTTGATGTGTACAAGAAGTCTAGTCTGAAATCTGAAACCAGGTCAAAAAGAGGTCAGGGGATCAGAAGAAGAGTGACTGGATCCAGCAAGACCCCAACAAACTGGAGAAGCTTTCTGCGGGATGACAGCAACAAAACTGAGCTCTTCCACTTTCTCGCAGAGAAAATATGTCAGGCTGAAACCACAAGTATGGTCATCGTGACAAAAGGAGAAGATGTCATCAGCAACAAAAACAAATCCCTCGATGCTGTGGCCCCATGCTGTCATGAAGAAGCTGATACCCATATATTTGTACATGGCAGAGATGCAACTGCAGAGGGTAGCAAGTCACTTGTCATCAAAGCCAATGACACTGACGTGCTCGTCATAGCAGTGTCTAAGCTGCCATCCCTGTAGAGGCTTGGTCTTCAAAAAATGTGGATTGCTTTTGGGCAGGGAGCCAATGCTCGATGGATATCAGTCCATGAGGTAGTTTCTGCAATAGGACCTGAGAAAGCCAGTGGGATCCTGTATTTCCATGCATTCACGGGCTGTGACGCGGTCTCGTCTTTCCATGGGAAGGGAAAGAAATCTGCATGGCTGACTTGGGAAGTCTGTGATGAGGTTTCTGAAACCTTTACAAAACTCAGCAACTGCCCAACAGAGGTTTCTGAGGGTGACCTGCAGAAGCTGGAGAACTTTGTTGTCCTCATGTATGACAGATCAAATGCAGCCACCGGTGTTGACGAGGCAAGGCTGAATCTCTTTGCCCGTAAGCAGAGGTCCTATGATGCGATCCCACCAACCAGTGCAGCCCTCATGGAACACGCAAAACGTGCTGCTTACCAGGCTGGTATCATATGGGGTCAAGCAACAGTAACCAATCCAGAAGTCGTCAGTCCTGCCGACTGGGGATGGAATCGGAAGGGAGACATATGGCAGATCTGTTGGACAACGCTTCCACCTATTGCAGCCAGCTGTCGGGAACTGACCTAGCGTTCCTGCAAGAAAGGCTGCAACCGGAGATGCAAATGCTTTCATTCAGGGCTCGCCTGCACTGCACTCTGCAGCTGTGTATGTCAGCTGTAGTGATACATATACATATGTTTATTTAATGTTTATATTGTGTATATAAAGTATTAGGAGTATTATTTGATGTGTTATGTTGTTATTTTATATAAAGTGTTAATTTTCTACCATTTATAGTATCTAGGGTTCGATCCCCCACCAGGACCACATTGATTTAATTTAATTTATTTATTTGACTAAATATATATTTGGTTGGTGGGTTAGAGAAGTTTAAAAAAAAAAAAAAAAAAAATGCTAGTGCAAGTAAACAAAATAGATTCAGCATGCAAGAAAACATAGAAATCGACACCAGGATCATTCAAATCCATCAAGTACATGCATATCTATGAGCAAAACCATTTTCGGCAGACGCATTCGGCGTCCATCTTGAAAAATGGCCGCCATCTTGGATTTTTGAATGGCACGTCAGGCAGATTTGCTAAGTAGACCCTTGGGAACCACCATGCCAAATTTGGTGCTTGTATCACATTTTGCACAATTGTTTTATTATCTACCCCACTACAGACAGAGGACACACACACACACTCTCACTCTCACTCATCCCCAGACAGAGGACACACACACACACACACACACACTCTCACTCATCTCCAGACAGAGGACACACACACACACATTCGCTCTCACTCATCCCCAGACAGAGGACACACACACACACACACTCGTTCTCACTCATCCCCAGACAGAGGACACACACACACACACACTCACATGCTCGCTCTCACTCATCCCCAGACAGAGGACACACACACACACACACACACACACACACACACACACACACACACACACACACACACACACACACACACACACACCTGTAGGTCCTGTAGGTAGTAGTTGCAGGCAGTGTTGTCTGCCCGTGGTCACGCTGATACGCCACCACTAGTACATTCCATCTGCCCGTCTCTGCGCCATGCTGTTGCTAGCGGCGCAGAGGTGGTAGTGGGGCAGTTTGGGTTGATCAGGTAGTGTCCAGAGAAATTTGTCCATTTGATTTTTAAAAAAATTCGAGACTTGGTTCAGTTGAGTCATGCAGATATCTGGGTAGGGCGTTAAAGAGAAGAGGTCCTCGTGTCGCAAAGGCGTTCTCTTTGAGCGTCTTAACTCTGGTGGCTGCTCTGGGGTGTACCCGCTGTATGTGGCAGAGACGGCCCAGTCGTTGATGGATGTGAAAACCTATATTAAGGTTGTTGGTTGTGATGCCAATCAATATTTTGTAGACATATAAGATGGCATATCTGTCCCTGCGTCTTTCTAATGAGAAAAGCTTGAAAGTTTCCAACCTTGCCCAGTAGTCTAGATGTTGGACGGCAGAAATTTTATTGGTGAATGAGCATTGAACTGCTTCGAGTAATTGCTTCTCTCCCACCTTCCATGGGCTCCATAGCTGACAGCAATATTCCAACAGTGGAATGACCAGTGACTTGTAGAGCGTCAGCATGGGGATCGTGTCACGTGTTCGGAAGGTTCGTAGGATCCATCCAGCTTGGTTACGAGCATTCTTTGCCACATTGGTTATATGCATTCCAAATGTACCATCTCGGCTGAGTGTAATACGAAGATCTTTTACATGATCATTTGTATCAATGCAAGATACGTCATCTGCTGTGTATGTGTGGATATTCATATTTCGGTCTGCATTTTAGTTCATGTGTTCAAATTTGTTATTGTTAAAGGACATGTTGTTTTGCTCTGCCCATGAGTAAATTGTAGTGAGATCTGCCTGAAGTAAATCAGCATCTGTTGTAGAAGATACTTCCCTTAATACACGAGTGTCGTCAGCAAAGGAGGCGACAAACGAATGCATGACATGTTTATTTATGTTTGATATGTGCAGCAAGATGCGATTCTGTTAGGGAAAGTATGAGAGTATTATCTAGTTGTGCTATTTCTGCAAGCAGCTTTACTTTGCCTTTGAATTTGTAAGGTAATAGGCCTGATATATTGAGTGAAATTATTGTGTGTAGGGTGCTGCTGTTTACCTCTTTTCTTGTTACTGTAGTCCCTGTGATGGAGGGATGCACCACTGAGTCGGATGGATTTTCAGTGCCTGCATTATTTGTTGTTGCACTTTTTGCATTTGCTGCATCTGTTGCACTAAAAAAATGTACCGTGGTATCATTTTGGGGAGATTGATTTACCCACGTATCTTATGTTCGTTGAGGTCTATTTAACCACGCATTTGGTGCATGCATGGCTGAAGGAGTAGGTGGTAGTGGGTAAGTGGTTGTTTGTTGCTGTTCTATACACTGGTCAGATGGATATCGACGAGTGTCCTTCAAATGAATTATTTTGTACTCCAAGTTTAAACACTCCCTCCTCCTTTCTGAACCATTACATAATTATACAGTAGGTGGGTGTAGGTATATATATATATATGCCGGTATATATATATATATGTATATATATATATCTCTCTCTCTCTCTCTCTCTCTATATATATATACCGGTATATATATATATATATATATATATATATATATATATATATATATATATACTGTATATATACGGTATATACTGTATACTCTATATTACAATATACTGTATATGATTAGTTCCTTTTATGATGATCTTTTCCATTATCAGAATTGCGTGATGTTAGCCAACAGCTCTTCCCTTGTTAGCCTGGCAGTGCTTTTATCTGTATTGGTCGTGATACTCTTGGGGAGAGCGTCAAAAGTGGAGCAATTTTGTTTGAAGACTATTATTGAATATGAGAAGGAATACAAGAAATTAAGCATGAAATAGCAATGTTTTGGCCATTTGTTCACTTCCAAAGACACATGATGAGCTATGAACCATACTCTTATCTTTACATATACAATAATTAAGGGAGCTCACCTCGCTTTTTTTCTCTTTCTCTCCCTCTCTCTTTGGTTTGTATCCATTCGGCCCCATTCAACCCACTGTTTTAAGACGTTTACCCCCATCCAGGTGTCATATATATGTTTTTGTTTTGAGAGCAAGCTAAATTTGTACATTTTTCGACAGAAAAATTTCTTCGGCGAAGCCTGATTCCTCCATACAATGCTGGCTCGCTATCGCTCGCCAGGAAGATATCGACACCTGGATAGGGATAAACGTCTTAAACCAGTTGGCTGAATGGGGCCGAATGGATACAAGCCAGAGAAGGAGAGAAAAGGAGAGAAAGATAAAACAAAAAAAGACGGTGACCCCCCTTAATTTAAGACTGATAATAATGGATTCGGGTTTCGTTTGCCACCCTACTATTGGGGATCATTCTAAGACTCTACCGGTGGAGATAATAAGTTTACTGTAATACTATTTTGTATCCTGACAGCTTATGGAATCAAAGTGCGGGTGTTTATAGTCGGGTTTATTTTAGCTGATGATAACCTGAATCTATTAGAAACTGATGTACCGATCCTGGACCCTAAGAATGGAACTATTAATGTTGTTTCTGTTCAGGCTGTGTCTTAAGTCCCCCCCCCCCCCGCCCCCCCCAGCTATGAGGTATGTGCCCGAGTATATAAGTACATACATACACACACACATAAGATAACGACGATGAAGAGAACGCACATTCTCTGTATACTTAAATGATCCTAATGTGAATCCAACACAAATGTAACTTTCACACACATTTTTTCATCAGGTTTTTTCTCTCCTATGTGTCTTCCGGACTTCAGAATCCAGCGAAGACACGGGGCGACTTTACATTTTTTGCCTTCATATTAATTTTCCATTTTTCAAAGCTTTCCCAAGTTTTGAAATACCTGCGTCTGAGTTCACAAGTTCCGATGCCAATTAAAAGAAAAAGGAAGCGAACACCGGAGAAAGAGTATTTAATCGGACTGGAGTTTCTGCCAATGGTTTTCTCGTTTACTTGCTTTTGTTTTGTTTTTCCTTGTTATCAGAGTTAGAGGCGTTTGTAGGACGGATTTTGGCGTACCATATAATTATCTTTTGTTTTCTCTCCTTTTGTTAATCTGACTATCATTAGATGACTTTATTCTGCTTATGAAGGATACTTACAGATCATAGGGGTACAAACGCAATTAATCCAAGATTCTTATAGATCCTTTCTACACTGAATAACATCATGTACTGGAAACCAAAATTCAAATAAAAAATAAAATCCTTCTTAAGCTGCACAAAATCGTCTAAATATAGCAAGAATAAAATCTAAAACGACGTCGCCGGTACAGAAGGGGTTAATGTAATTCGATGGGCTAAAATCTCATTTCAAGGGTAAATGCCCGCCATGTGTCTTCATATACTGTATGCTGTAGGCCTTGGTTGAGAGAGAGAGAGAGAAAGAGAGAGAGAGCGAGAGCAGTGCGAAAGTGAGATATAGAGAGCAAGAGCGAGTGTGCGAGCTAGCTTGGGAGGTTGAATAGGCGATTTCAAGCTCAAACAAGCAGGTCCAATTTCAAGCTCAAACAAGCAGGTCCAATTTTACCCGCATGGCGAATGAACATGATATTTTTCCGCCGCGTCTACCTCCCTTCGACAGGAGTGCTCACATCGATCCCCGCACACGCTACGTACAGTCACTCACAAAAGTCTCGGATACCTTGTATTTCATCATTAAGCTATGCACGAACCAGGACTAATCAATGGTTAAAATGTATACACCATTGAGGAGCAGAGATAACTTATTATAAGCTTCTTAAATTTACCTTCACATATCATTCTTTAGAGGTATAGTTCCATAATTAAAGGTATGGGAGGTCCTTTTAGTAGTGACTGTGTACATAATATTTTGATGGTCAAACAACATACTGCAGCATAATGAAGACGTTTAACATGATATACGGCCTTAGTTCACGGACTATGTTCATTCTTTAACCCTTTTGAAGCGGGTGACGTTCTGGAATGTTTTGGCAAGTTACAGCAATTTTCAGGCTTTAAAAGCCTGTAAAAAACGTAAAAATAAAGTGTCAGTGGGTGGGAGTGTGAGGGGCCCACCTCCGACCCTCAGAGCACCGAGCGGCTCACTGAGCTGGGCTGTGTCTCGGGCGAGTCTCTCTCTGTCTCTCTCATCAGTGTAGCCAAGCGAGCGAGTGTTACATAATAGCGGGGTTCCTGCGTTTCACTGGGATCACTGCGAGTGTACCAGACCACGTACACGGTCCGTTCTGGTGTCATTTTGAAGCTATTTTCGCCTAGTTTTCGGCAGAATACACTTCATTTAATGCAGATGCTTGATTTATCATTCAGGAGTGCCTGAATATGCCCTAAATAGCCCAAACAAGGCCGCAGCCAAAGAGTTAACTCGCATAATATAATAGTTTCTCCGAAGCTATTATGACCTTGACCCCAGAACCTGACCTATAGAACATTTCACTAAAACTGTGAAATAATAATGTCTTTGGCTCAAAGCAAAATCGAGTGTAAATATACAAATACAAATAATAATGTGATTGAAAGAATTAAGTGAGATCGTACTAACTGATCAAGTTATCTCTCATATACCAACGCCAAGTAGCATAGTCTTTGTTCGAGATGATATATATGTATAGTTCCCTTAACCCGTACAGCCCCAGCGACGCGTCTGACGCGTCGGCGATGTATGTAACGCACAGCCCCAGAGACGCGCCTGACGCGTCACCCTAATTGCGCCGACCGTAACCTCAGATGTAGCCACTCAAGAGGGCTCAGATTTGTATGGGAACTGTGTACGTATCCCACGCAACCGTGCCGATGGTTGAAAACTCTCAAAGTCCCCATGCGTGCGCGCGAGCGCGCAATAACCTGTTTTTTCGGGATAATTGCCTTCAATTTTTTACTCTTGTAAAATCCGTTTTCGGGGGCTCTGTAGGACCATTTTTTAAGCTTTTTGAGCGGTTTTTCGTGGTTTTTCCTTCATTCCTAACCCATTCGCTATTGTTTCTGGAATAAAACCATTTTTTGAAAACCGGCCGGGTTCTGGTGCGCAAACATTACAAAACTAGCCGGGGCTCCACGGGTTAAGTATGTCCTGGACACTGGTTGCTAACTGATTAGAAAAATAAAACAAATCACTGCAACACTTTGTAGTGGTTATGCAAAAAATGACTGGTTTGTTCATAGACACACATACTGTCTATGTATTGCACCCAACTGTAACACCCTTAAGGGGAGATCTTCACTTGAGGGATTTTTTCTTGACCCCTTTCTCCCTCATGTTTAGCCCCATTGCTTTTGATATTATAAAACGTTTGCCCCATTAGTTTAGCGATTTTAAGAACTTTCACCCCATATTAAGACCTTTCGTGCCATTCAGGTGTCGATTTTATCCTGGCGAGCGATAGCGAGCCTGTATTTTAAGAAGAACCGGCCTTCGGCCGGGAAATTTTTCTACCGAAAAATGTACAAATTTATCTTGAAAGGGACTCAAGGGGGTGTAATTTTAAGCTTGATGGAGGTCTAGGGAACAAACTAAATACCTCCCCTTAATGTACCGGCGACGTCTTTTTAATGTTATTCTAGCTATATTTTGAGAATGTTGTGCAGTTTAAGAAGAATCAGTGGTAGTAACAAGGGTTAAGTGGTAGTAACAAGGGTTAAGTGGTAGTAACAAGGGTTAAGTGGTAGTAACAAGGGTTAAGTGGTAGTAACAAGGGTTAAGTGGTAGTAACAAGGGTTAAGTGGTAGTAACAAGGGTTAAGTCTGATCATTCAAAGACGATTAATTGCCGGGGGCCCTTTGGCAACTGCCGGGGGCCCTTTGGCAACTGCCGGGGGCCCTTTGGCAACTTAATACTATATGGTCAAATAGTAGCCAGACTAGCATTAAAAAGACGTTGCCGGTACGGGCGTTCAGGGGGGGATGGGCTCGTATTTCTGGGCCCCATCTCCCTAGTGTTCAGCCCCATTGGTTTTTTAGATTTTAAGACGTTCGGCCTATTACTTTGCCGAATTTAAGACCTGACACCCCATTTCTTTGTCAATATTAAGACCTTTCGTGTTATTTAAGTGTTGCATTTGTTCCTGGCGAGTAATAGCGAGCCTGTATTTATTTTAGACTAACCGACGCTAGGCCGGGAAATTTTTCTACAGAAAAATTTACACATTTATCTTGAAGAGGGGTCTAGGGGGTGTTTTTTCACAGGTTGATGGAGTTGTAGGAAGGAAACTAAAACATAAAACAATAAGCAGATTAATACGCCCATTCCCCCTTAAAGATTGTGGCCATGTGAGCTAGGCTAATCCTTAAATGAGAATGTTAGCAATACCAGCCAAACGGCTTAACACTCTAACCAATAATTTACATGATATATAGCCAGGCCTAGGGGGATTATTTTATGATGGGTCTATATATATCTAACATAAGGCAAACCATTTTATAAATATTAAGAACACTTTTACATGGTTTACAACTATAATGGTGTGTATTTCATTAATTGACTCCTACTTTATGGAATATCATCAATGTATATAAGTATATCATTAGCATATAATAGTTTACATATAGCGACAACAATTGATATATACCGGTGTGTGTATACACAGTATATACAGTATATATATATATATATATATATATATATATATATATATATATATATATATATATATATATATATATATATACTGTATATATACCGGTATATGTATATATATATAATATATACAGTATATACAGTATATTCACTGTGGTTTTAAATTATCAATTATAATCAAATGATAAAACAAAAAAATTGGATCGACAAAATATTACTATATATTACTATAGTTGAAGTAGACAGCAGCTAATGACGCTAGGTTAACAATATGGAGGCTATTGTACAATGGTTGGTGCATATTCTCCTTTCATAAGGCTGTACTCTAAACTGGCAAGATAAATACGAGACGTGAACTTAATAACAGGCGAAGGAAATCCCATAAGCCCGAAATATATCCCACTTTACGCGTGCTGTGTTGTGTGAGGGGAGGGGGAGGAAAGGGGGGTGGGGGCAGAAAATGGGGAGGGGAGGGGTGATACTCCTGGGGATCTCAGTTGAATGCACCCATAAAACGAGCACACACACACATTGTATTATATAATCTATTTAGTAGCGGGTTATATGTAATCCCACGTGCATTAAATGTAAGTACTTGTCAATATTTATATTTATGCTCAGTGTAGGTCCACATTTACGATAAAGCATGTTGAGAATAATTATTTGTTATTGTGCCATCCTATAGTTATACATTATCAGGCTAAATATATAACACCGCAGCTTTATGATCGGTGGTCTTTGTGTTAGCTTTAACCCCTTCTGTACCGGCAACGTCTTTTTCATTATATTCTGGCAACTATTTGACGATTTTATTCAGCTTAGGAGGGATCTCTAGCAATTATATGATTTCGAACTATCCCAATCAACCATTTTAACTACCACAGATCTTTTCTGAGCTGCATAAAACTATCTAAATATAGCTAGAATAAAATATAACATACGCCGCTGGTACAGAAAGGGATAATATCAAGTACGGACTTTGGATGACGTAGATAGGACTAAAAAAGCAGTGTTGTTATTTTTAGTTAATCTATACGCCATTAACCCCTTCAGACTCATATGACGCAGAGGTTGCCAGATTAGAATTAAGAAATAGAGTTCTCTCACTCTTATAATTACCTCTCCAAATTAGTTTTCTGCCCACAGCTAACTCAAAGACAACTGCAAAGGTTGAAGTAACTAAACTAAAGGTTTCTAAATATCCCTGATGGTAACAAAGGTTTTAAAGTATCCCTAATAGGCTCAAAATCGCGTCATATGTCGGAGAGGGTTAACAAGCCCAGAATACTGACATAATCTGGTGTAATGCAGTTGGTCCCAGTAAATGATTAGATTGATATCCAAAATTCGAAAATGGATATTAATCGTGATCGTGTACTCAACCTTTAACTGTGTTGGTGGTGTAATGGTTTAGATGTTTATGTTCTGGGTGTGGTGTCCCGAGTTCGAATCCCGGGAGGACCATATGCTTTCATTAGTTTATTCAAGTACATTGGGGTTTGTAATTGATGATTAATGTTAAGAACGGGGTGCTACTTATTAGCCACAGCAATATCAACATCCCACAGTACTACATTTTGGACCGCAATCCGGAAACATCAATAACGGTTATGTCACACGAACGATTATTTAAGGGGGCCCACCTCGTTTTTGTTTTCTCTCTTTTTCCCTCTCTCTCTGAGTTGTATCCATTCGGCCCCATTCAACCTACTTTTGTAAGACGTTTATCCCCATGGTGGAGTGGTCTTACCACTGGACTGGTAATCCAAAGTTCCCGGGTTCAAATCCCGATGTGTCAATGGGAAGATATTATTGGGATTGAATTTGTGCTGCACCTAGTATCAGTGCATTACCACAAAGCTCACCGAAACGCCAAAAAAATACCCTCATTGTTCCCTGATTATATAGCACCGTATAAATATTCCCATATTCAAAATATGCTACAGGGGGGCAATGTCTAGTGAGTTAAATGCTCAATAGGTGGCGTTCTGAGAGTGAGGGTCCGAGTCGGGGAAGTGAGACAGTGAAGCATAAAGGCGAAGCAGTCTCAGAAGTGGGCCTGCTTCGAGCCAGAGTGGGCAACCAAGAGCCGTGCGTCTGCGATGGCAGGTTGGCGAGGGCTGGTTGTAGCTCGTGCTTAACTTGTCTCACTTCCTAGGCTGGAATAAGACCTCACAGGCTTCACCGTGATGTGCAGGCTCTCACCCTATGCCCGAGAGGGAATACTTGGAATATAGAAAAGAAAAAACAAATACCAGGTGTCGATATATTCTTGGCGAGCGGTAGCGAGGCAGCATATTTGTGTTTGACAGCAGGCTAAATTTGTACATTTTTCGATAGAAAAATGTCTCCAGCAAAGCCGGATTTCTCTATACAATGCTGGCTCGCTATCGCTCGCCAGGAATAAATCAACACCTGGATGGGGATAAACGTCTTAAAAGAGTAGGCTGAATGGGACAAATGGCTACAAGCCAGAAAAAGAGAGAACAAAAGCAAGTCACACCCCTTAACACTCACGGGTCCCTTCCAAACTGAATACAAATCCCTTATTGTTAACATAAACCATGTGAAGATAACGCCCCCTCACCCTTTACATTGCCTGCTACAACGTTACTACAGTTTGCAGCTATTAGACTATTTTATTCAGCTTAGGAAGGACCTCTAGCAATAATACGGCTTCAAACTATCTCAACCATCCTTTTTAACTACCACAGATCCTTCCTAAGCTGCATAATATCGTCTAAATATAACTAGAATATGACATAACACACGTCGCTGGTACTCAGCGGGTTAAGATAGTTCCCCCCCCCCCCCCCCAGGGCATTCATACTAACATACGGTCGTAGTACATTTATAAATACATAGAATCCAATTCAACATACCATTTATCCATCAGAAACCTACATTATTATTGCATTTCTGTTTACCTTACCTTTGGATACCTTGGGATGTGTTCGCCGCTCCTCTAGCGGCACCAAGGAGCGCGACGCCCCTCGTTATGGGTGGTGATTTGGTGCAGTAGACTGTTTGAAGCGACAGCTCGCTCCCTTGCGAGGATGGGCTCGTCTGGCACTTTTTGCAGTTCGACATCTAGGGCTCTCTTGAAGTTGTCTAACGAGATGTCCCTCATGTCTCTTACTCGCCGTGGGAGTTTGTTGAAGAGACGTGGGCCTCTGTGTGATAACCAGCCCTCTCGCAGAGAGCCCATAGCACCCCTGTTATTCATCCGGAGGATTTCGCATTCCCAGCCTCTCCTATCACTGAATTTCATGACTATCGGAGTATGTAGGTTTGGTACTAAACCCTCTGCGATTTTCCACGTGTATATTATTAGGTAACGTTCTCTTCAACGTTCCAGTGAGTACAGATTCAGTGCTCTTAAACGCTCCCAATAGTGTAGATGTTTTATCGAACTTATATGCGAAGTGAAATTTCTTTGTACACTCTCTACGTCATTTATTTCACCTGCTTTGTATGGGGATGTTAATACGCTACAGTATTCAAGCCGCGGTAGCACTAGAGATTTGAAGAGCGTTATCATAGGCAATTCACCGCATGTTTTAAAAGTACGCAGAATCCAACCCGTTAGACGTTTCGCAGCCGCCACTTTGACCTGGTTATGTACTTTGAAACCCATATTTTCAGACATTAATACCCCAAGGTCTTTCACACTGTCTTTCCGTTCTATTATGTGGTTAGATTCTGTTAAGTAATTTGTAATTTCTTTAACACCATTATTATCTCCGTACCGTATTAATTGGAATTTTTCCTCATTGAATTGCATGTTGTTTTCCCTGGTCCACTGGAACACTACATTCATATCTTCCTGCAGTCGGCCCGTGTCCTCTTGTGTGTTTACTATCTTACTTAATTTTGTGTCATCAGCAAAAGACGACACCGTACTGTGTCTGGTGTTGGTATCTATGTCGCAAATTAGTATGAGGAACAGAAGGGCGCTAGCACTGTTCCTTGGGGCACTGAGCTTTTGACATCCGAAGGCTCAGAAGTGACTTGGTTTACTGCTACCGATTGTTTTCGGTTTACGAGGAAATTGTATATCCACCGTCCGATTTTCCCAGTTATACCTTTTGCTTTCAGTTTGTGGGCTATTATACCATGGTCACATTTATCAAATGCCTTAGCAAAATCGGTGTAAATGACATCCACGTTTTTCTTTTCTTCTAGCGCTTTAAGAATTTTGTCATAGTGTTCCAAAAGTTGTGAGAGACATGATCTTCCCGCTCTAAACCCATGTTGACCGGTGTTGTGTAGTTCATTTGCCTCCATGAATGTTGAAATTTTGCTTCGCAGGACTCGCTCGAAAACTTTAATGATGTGAGAGGTTAGAGCTACCGGGCGGTAGTTTTTTGGTACGGTAGTGCTTTACTCCCTCCTTTATGCAGTGGGGCAATTATTGCATTTTTCAAGCTATCTGGTATGTCACCAGTGTCTAAACTCCTTCTCCACATTATAGCCAGGGGTTTTGAGAGGTTTTCCTTACATTTTTTCATTAGGATCGAATTCCATGAGTCCGGGCCTGGTGCCGAGTGGGATGGCATGTTGGAAATGGCCTCTTCTATGTCTTTTGGACCGAAATCAATATCCAGCATCTGAGGGGTTTCCGTGGGGGAGGTTTCCATGAAAAATATATTTTGGTCTCTGATGACTTTTGTTTCATCAGGCTCACTGAATGCCATTTCATACTGCCTGCTTAACCTGACAAGCGCGATATAGACGTAGGTGCTAGGGTAGTTATTTGTGCATTTCTAGCCCTGGATTCTGACAGAATTCGTTATATTTACAATATAAACCATTATTTGTTTTCGGTATGCTTTTATTTTACATATATGATGTATATATGAACCTTCAAGAGTGCTAAAATAAGTGGGAAAAGCATTTGGGTGGTGAAAAACGAAGATATTGGCCACCCGGTCATAATCTCAGGCGAGAGAGAGAGACAGGCAGCCTTCCCCTCTCGCTGTCTGGGAGTCAACTGAGAAGAGCGGGGCGGTGTGTGCCGGTGTCTGGGTGTTGCATAACGATCTTTTATGCAACCCACTTGTGCTACATTATCGCGGGAGAGAAAAATAACCGATAAATGATGATAATAAGAGGAAAAATAGGTGATAATTGAGGAGGGGAGGGAGGGGGGAATAAGGTGGGGAAGGAGGGGAGGGGGGTGGGTGAGATTTACATGGATGAGTACTGGAGGGGAATTATCTCACCTAGAGACAAATTCCTTTGTTTTGATAGGCCCTTTTTTTTATGGAAGGCTTTTTTTATGGTCCTGCTTCCGTGAGGCCTATCGCGTTCCCTATAGGAAGCCTTCCGTGAGGCCTATCGCGCTTGCCGGGTTAAGAGTTCGCTCATTTCCTTTTTGTCCCCTGTGAAAGAGCCGTCCCCTTTGCTCAGTGGGCCGATGTTTGATGTTGTTTTAGCCTTTTGTTTGGCATATGAAAAGAAGTATTTGGAATTTTCCTTTATACCTGCAATAGCTTTCCTCTCCTCTTCCATATGTTGTAGGTTGTAGTTCATATGATATTCTTAGCCTTTGTTCAATTTCCACAATTTCTCTATCTATTTCGACCTTTTGCCTATCCTGTAGATTTTGATGTGTGCGTCTTTGTGTGAGTAATTTTCTTCTTCTGTACAGCCTCCTCCTTTCCCGATCTTGTTTGCTTCTTCGTTTTGTTTGTCTTGCAGGTATATGGTGGCTACAGATTTGGGTCATGGTTTCTGTTATTAAGACTAGACATTCTGCTGGTGTCAGGTTATCCATTAAATCTTCCCAGTCTATTTCCTCCATTTCTTGATTTACCTCTTCCCACCTAATGTTTTTGTTATTGAAGTTAAATTTACTGAAGGGGCCGGTTTTTGTTCTCGATTCTGAGGTTGTCTGTACACTTTCTAAGGTTGTTTTGATCTCAATTAATTTATGATCTGAGTATGTTGTGTCCGATATGTTAATGCTGTGTACTAGAGAGTCGTTGTTAGTGAAGACCAGGTCTAAGATATTGTTTTCCCGTGTGGGTTCAGCAATATGTTGGGTAAGACTAAAAAAATCACAAAGTTCAAAAAGCTCTCTCGTATTAGTATTTGCTTCTCCAGTGTTATTTGCCACTAACTGGTTTTCTAGTTGTCTCCATTTAATGTTTGGTAGGTTAAAGTCTCCTAGCCATATAATATTTGGTGTTGGGTTCCCCAGGGTTTCCACTTCTGATTTTATTTTGTTGAGCTGGGTTTTGAATTCTTCTCGGGATGAGTCTGGAGGCCTGTATGTAACAATAACTGCTAAATTTAGGGATTCTATTTTAACTCCAAGTATTTCCACCACTTCATTACTGTTATGTAGGAATTCAGTACATATCAGTGAGTCATGTATGTACAAGGCTACACCTCCATGTGATCTATGCGTTCTGTCCGCCCTATGTAGGTTGTAACCAGGAATCCATACCTCACTATCTTCCTGATCTTTAATGTGAGTTTCTGTGAGAGCCGCAAATATAGCGTTTCCTTCTTCTAGCAGGCCCCTAATAAATGGTACTTTGTTCGTGGTTCTATTTTTTAGGCCTTGGATATTTGCAAACAAGATTGGGGAGGGATTGTTTGGAGTACTATGTGTACCTAATAGTCTTCGGGATGTATTGGCCACTCTTGGGAGGCCAGGAGGTGCTCGAGGTGTTCTATGTGCTCTTCCATCTGCCTCAGTCTCTTCATCTTCCGATACCGATGTTCACGGCTCCAACTTCCTTATAGCCTGAAACTCGCAAGTGGTCAATTAAGGGGGGAAGGGTTTACTTTTTGGTCAATTAGTTCATTTATATATTATTGAATTAGTTTCCTCCCTAGACCTCCATCAAAATTAATAAAAAAACATCGATTAGATTCTCCTTCTAGATTTGTTTTTACAGTTTTCAGTAGAAAAATGTCCTGGCCGAAGGCCGGTTCTTCAAAAATTACAGGCTCACTATCGTTCGCCAAGAAAGAAATCGACACCTAAAAAACACGAAAGGTCTTAATATTGACAAAGAAATGGGACGATTTTTTTTTTAAATCGTCTCTCTCTCTCTCTCTCCTTTTACTGTATCATCAATGGAACCAGCTCATAAATTCCTTGTCGCGAATTCGTAAAATTGGCCAGATTATGAAGTGCATCGTCCATCTTGTCCGGAGACCTTAAAGGACTTCGAGATTGGTCAACTGTGTAACCCTCTCAATAGACATGATAACGTTCTTACTTTACTCTGTTGTTTCCTATTCTTTAGAATGTAAGGTAGCCTATATACATAAAGTTAAAATAACTTTGAAAAGTTGGACAGGATATATATAGACACCATATGAGGAGGAACACTCTATTGACAACGTTTCGCAGAGTGACCTGAAGAAGCTATCTGTGAAACGTTGTCAATAAAGTGCTCCTCCTCACATGGTGGTTGTATTCATATAAATAATGCTTCCAATAACCCGTTTTGAAATTCTATTCTTACATTACATGGGCATATTACCACCAATATAGGCCTACCTTCATACCGATATATTACTGTAGACATATTAATTACCCTTGTCATGCCTCCTTTAAACACATAATATTTGACAGCGTAAGGTTGACCCCTTCATTCAAAAAGTCCTATTCTGAGCTTAATTGTCATCTAGACTCCTAAGAAGAGGGGACGAGAGAGAGAGAGATGAGAGAAGATGAGAGAGAGTAGAGAGAGAGAAGAGAGAGAGAGAGAGAGAGAGGAGGAGAGGAGAGGAGAGAGAGAGGAGAGAGAGAGAGAGAGAGAGAGAGGAGAGAGAGAGGGAGGAGGGAGTTGGGCATTGTTTTGAAAGAGGTAGCGTTCCAATCTAATTTAACCAATATCGACCGATAGAACCAGTGCCTCTCCACCAGGGCCTGTGCCAACTTAACGCCTGAGGATTATGAAGTTGACAGTATTCTGGCTATTAGTAGATAATTATATTTAGATTAGGAAGGGTATATGGAAATGATGGGGTTAATCAAGATAATTGTTACCTTTCTAAACTGTATACACGTCTAATGATAGCCAAATAAACTGTCAAATGCGTCAAACCTTCAGAGGGTTAAAAATCAATAAACAAAGTTGTCATAATATCTCTTTAGAAACCTGGGAAGCGGACCCAACTTATATATGGAGAAGACCGGCGATACTCAGGTGGTATTTTTTTAACCTATCACATACACATACTGTACACACACATACACAAATACACTACACACACTGTCTTTTTCAGCTCATGAGGCTGCATTCTGTAATAAACGTTTATTATTATTATTATATTACACACAATATCGGCCGTCCTTGCAGGAGAGATATATCGCTCTCAACATAATGTTCACTAACTGTACATACAATATATGTTCGCTAATACACATCTTTATACATATACACAAACACATTTATGATAATACCACACACACACACACCCAAACACCCAAGTAAAAAAACAACATATATTCCTTGCCTTACTTGTACGACCAGCCTGTGCTCAAGTATACGGTATATAGGTGTGTCCACGTCTTGTATTGACAACATATTATCAGTATATAGGTGTGTGCCACGTCCTGTATTGACCAATATTTACAGTATATAGATGTGCCCGTCTTGTATTGACCGCACATATTATACAGTATATCGGTTGTGGCCACGTCTTGTCATTGCCACATATATTACGTATATAGGTGTGCCACGTCTGGTATTGACACATATTATACAGTATATAGGTGTGCCACGTCCTTGTATTGAACCCACATATATACAGTATATAGGAGGTGCCACGTCTTGTATTACCACATATTATCAGTATATAGGTGTGCCACTCTTGTATTGACACATATTTTATACATATATCGGTGTGCCAACACGTCTTGTATTGACCCATAATTATACAGTATATGGTGTGCCACGGCGTGTATTGACCACATATTATAACAGTATATAGGTGTGCCACGTCCTTTGTATTGACCACATAGTATACCGATATAGGTGCCACGTCTTGTATTGACCACATATATAAAACATGTGGACAGATTGTGCTAAATTTAGTACACAAAGCTTTAAGGGGGCCCACCTTGCTTTTTTTCTCTTTCTCTCACCTCTCTCTCTCTGGCTTGTAATCCCTTCGGTACCATGTCAGCTACTGTTTTTAAAGTTTACCCCCACCAGTTTTCAATATTTTCCTGGCGGAGCGGTAGCGAACCAGCCATATATTATATTTTGTTTTGACAAGCAAACTGGAATTGTACATTTTTCGATGGAAAAATGTCTCTGGCGAAGCCGGATTTCTCCATACAATAGTGGCTTCGCTTTCCGCTCGCCAGGAAAAAAAAATCGACACCCATGGATGTTGATAAATGGCCGTAAAGCCATGGCTAGGGCTATGGGCTGAATGGGGTCCGACTGGAATACAAGCCAGAGGAAGAGAGAAAAGAAGAGAAAAGAGAAAAAAAGCCGGTGACCCCCCACTTAAGGAAAACTGGTTCGCAATAGTAGTCTTGAGTAAACACATTCTAGAAAAATATATGAGACAATAGATAGAATATAGATACAATAGATAGAATACTCGTAGATAGATTATTTGTCATTCAATACAGAACACATGTTTAAGACATTATATAGATATAATAGACAATTCATTATTAAAATTGTTAACGGGTATATACTACTTGTTACACAACTGATTTGTTACGGGTATATACTTGTTAGATAATTGTTACTGGTATATACTTGTTACACACTGATTTGTTTTCTATAATTTCGAAAGTCAGATAATTAATATATACAAAAACAAACTCTCAAACAAAAGAGTTAGGCCTACACGCACACATTAAAAGAAAATACATCACACACAACAGAAATACATCCACACACAACAGAAATACATCCACACACAACAGAAATACATCCACACACAACAGAAATACATCCACACACAAAATACATCCACACACAAAATACATCCACACACAAAATACATCCACACACAAAATAACATCCACACACAAAATATCATATCACCGTAATCTACCATAACACAGCCATTCTCTCTCCTCTCTACTCTCTCCTTCGCTCTCTCATCTTTCCTTCTCCACTACCCACACACACAACTAATCACTCATCACACACTCTCGGACCTCACTACTCGACACTATCGCTCTCTCTTCCAACTGTATTCATTATCACTCTCACACTCTGTGATACCACTCTAGTCTCACTCTCACTACACCATCACACCACACGCTGTCGCTCTCTCTCGTCTCATCTCAACACTCTGTCTCACATCACCAAACACACACACCCTACTCTCAATACACTCACTCTCTCCTCTCTGCTAATAACCCCCCTTATATCTGCCGCCTTGGACTGACTGCCAGCCGTCCAGTAGATTAGATGATATTACTCTAAACTTATAGCCCACATATTTTAAACTGCTAGCCCACATATTTAAAATGATAGACCACATATTAAGGATAGCCAACATATGAACTTACAGCCCACATATTTAAACTTTAGCCCACAATTTAAACTTATTGCCAACATATTTAAACTTATAGCCACATATTTAAACTTATTGCCCACCATATTTAAACTTAATAGCCCACATATTTAAACTTATAGCCCACATATTTAAATTATTGCCCCATATTTAAACTATAGCCCACATATTAAACTTATTGCCCACAATTTAAAATTATAGCCCACATATTTAAACATATAGCCCACATATTTAAACGTTATAGCCCACATATTTAAACTTATAGCCAACATATTTAAAATTATAGCCCACATATTTAAACTTATTGCCCAAATATTTAAACTTATAGCCCACATATGTAAACTTATAGCCCACATATTTAAACTTATAGCCCACATAATTTAAACTTATAGCCCCCACATATTAAACTTATAGCCCACATATGTTAAACTTATTGCCCACATATTTTAAACTTCATTGTGGGGAGGAAATATATGGTACTTTTGATTACCGTGAAAACTCCACCACAGTTCCTTGGCAATATCTGAACAGTATGTCGCTCTCGTAGCATTGGTTAGCAGCAGAATGACAGACTAGAGCTATATATACTGTATGTTGACGACGGGGACTATATAATATATATAATATATATATTAGATATATATATGGTGTGGGTGTGTGGTGTGGTCATCTAAATTAAAACCAACTAATTGTATGTAAGGTGGAAATGTATATATTAAATTATTGTACTCAATACATCAACCAAAAACGGAATTTTGGGCCTCTTGTAAACAGAAAAAACAAATGGCAGATTAAGATAGATAGATAAAGGATGTTTTTAACAACCAGACAAAGTAGCATAAAGCATTACCAAATTAATTCCGTCATTGACAATATGTATATTACTGGCTATATATAAATTTATATATAATATATATATAATCTTATATATATATTATATACTGGCACTAATATTACAGATGCGAACTTGAAGATTTACAACAGTGAAGCGCCCACAAGCCCACATGTATTCGTATTTGCTATTAGACCTAATTTATTTACTCAAATTACTCTATCTAGGACTAAAGGAGTTAAACACGATGTATTTATATAATGACAGGCTAACCACCATACGGTATCATTAAAGGTGAGTTTCTTTCTGGTCCAACCTTCTCTCTCATGTTTAGTCACCATTAGTTGAGATTATCTAATGTTTCACCCCTATTATTCTTATACGTTTTTAAAGGACCTTTTGCTCAATTTCCGTTGTCAGTTACAACGACCTTTCCGTGCTCCTTAAATGGTCGATTTTTTCCTGGTAAGAGACAGCGAGCCTACAATTTAGGAGGAGCCGGCTTTGTGGCCGGAGCATTTTTTCTAACCGAAAAAGGCACAAATTTAGCTTGGAGTTTTATTTATTTATTATATATATATTTTTTTTGAAGGACAGTAAGGCCCTATTTTCATATTTACTCATTTCACAGCGAGAGGTCCAGCCGAGGCTGAATAAAATCTTAGTGGTAGCCAAAATTAGGAAACGAGCTAAATTTGTAACCAATGAGCTTTATGATTAGAAGCCCAAGGACTTCTATTTTATGATTTTAGCTGGGATCATTATGTATTTATATATGTTTTATATTTGGATATCATTTATTTATATATTTACATATTATATAACTTATTAAAATTTTTTCTGTTATTCTTCAAATATTCTTGATTAGGACAATTAGTTGCTGATAGAATGTGGAGTTACTTCACATTGGTAATACTCAATCTGGACTGCAATTATAATATATCTTCATATGGGAAAGCTTATCACGGTTACATTTTCCAGTTGCCGAACCAAAATTGTTCAGAAAATTCTTACATAAAAATCGTCTCGGCGTGACATAACATAGACACGGAGTGTAAAAGCTGAGTCACCAGCAGGCAAAATGCCTATCCGGTCACAGGAATACCAGAACATTAGCTATATAGATATATATATATATCCATACTGTATATAGGCCTATTTATTATGCATATTCGACAATATTGGTACAACCAAATTACCGCCATATTAAAGACTATCCGTACACAAAAACCTCGTACCTGGTACGTAGCTGTAATAAAAACATACTGCACACTAATTGTTTTAATAGTTTTCATGCATAGGTTGTGTGGAGCTGGTAACGCATGTATGATACAATTTAAACCGAATGGCGACATATGTAGGTTGAAAACAGCTAAGCAGAGGTGTATCACATGAGTATATCCTAGTCAACATTTTATTCGATACTGGAATTTCTGGCATCATTGTGAGAATATTTGACTGTTATTGCGTAACTAGTACTGGTGATCCTAAATCTGTTATAGTTTGCTTGAAATCATTTTTCATCTGTAAAGTTAATGTAACTTGCATATAAAGAACAGAACATAGTCCTGAACACAATAACCAATTATTATAAATTATACCATTTGTGATACCATGAGCACGCACACAAATTATTACAATGTGGAACAGAGACTTTCCCATTTCCTGAAGTTAAGCAGAGTCGGAGTCGGCCAGTGGTAAACAGCAAAATGCCTCCCCGGACCAGGAATACTAAACATGACTTGATCACTACATTCACCAATAAAAGGGATATTCTCGCCAACGTATACAGCGAAATAAATTGTGATTAGTATATACACTTACAGTATCTATATATATATAATATATAATATATATATATATCTATTATATTATATATATATATATGATATATATTTGTGCTGTGTGTGTGTGTGGTAATAAAAAATCCCAAACAAAAGAAAGGACAATAGCTGTAACTGCTACCTCCAGCAGTAAGTAATGAACATAAAACAAAATTGAATAATAAGAACAATAAAGAAGAACGCAACTCGTACCGCTAGCGAGACGTCCAATTAACAATACGATTAAATTGGTATGATACAGTTGCCCACATAATATCTTCCTCTCCGTGATCTTATACATGGAAATACATTGAGGCATGATTGAATTACCGAGTGTAGTTTCTCATTGCATGGGTTACTCATCTGATTAGTCAACTGATAATTACAAGAAAGCACACTCGCAATTCATTCATGTTTCTTTACTGTCATGCATAACATCATCACGACGAGGAACTGAACTTATATGGGCAACTGTACAAAGAGGCTTAAAACAGAGTTTGTTAAAAACAGAACTATAAAAATCCGTCAGCAAACAATTGGAACAATAAATGTGATCAGAGTTCTGTTCGGTATCAAAGGAAGAGAGCGAGTGAATAGAAAAATGTAGCGAGAAACACAAATTATTTTATCTGAGGAAATATAGGTGTGTGTATTTACCTAATTGTGTTTTACTGGATTGAGATTAATCCCGTACGGTCCCGTCTGCTGTACATTGATCATACTTTTACTTAAATGAATGAATACTTGGAGCACACACCACTTCTGTCGGTAACTTATTCCACTCATCAACGAATCTATTAGAAAAGCAACAGCTTCTTATGTATTTCCGTCTTCTCCTCTGTAGCAGCTTTAAGATGTCCTCTTGTTCTCCTGGAGCTGGCTTGATGAAGAATTCTTTGTCGGTGAATTCTATTACTCTGGTGTTTTTTACCTTTACATGTGTTATGAGGGCGCCTCTCGTTCTTTCTTATCACGCAGCGAAGTGAGGACCGAGGTGATTTAGGTTCTTTGTTCATATTCCAATGGTCTCAAATTGGGTACCCTATCTTGTGTATGCTCCTTTGAATGTTTTCAAGTTTTTCAATGCTGCTTTTTAAAGTGCGGGCTCCAAACCACTGCGGCAGATTCTAGACTGGGTCTGAGAAATTGGGTAATTCAGATATTGACCTCGTCTAAATATTTGAAGGCAGCTCGCACATTTGCCCACTAAGCATAGGCCTTTTTTACTAATGCATTGATGTGGTCACTAGGATCTAGTTTCGGGTTACAATTACGCCCAAATCTTTTTCCTGTCTTGAGTTATTTAATATCTCCATTTCTTTTGTATGTTCCATGTAGTCTTCTCACTCCATCGCCTAGTTCAAATAACATGACACTTGTTGTGGGTTAAATTCCATACTCCACTTCTGGCTCCATTGATACAATTTATCAATATCTTCTTGAAGGGCCTAACGTCATTCCAGATTGTTCACCTGCTTTAGCAACTTTGCATCATATGCGAACATGATTATGTAGCTATGTATTCCATGTGGTAGGTCATCTATAAACATTAAAAAAATAAGTGGTGAAAGCACAGAGCCCTTTGGCACCCCCCTTGATACCTTAAGCAAAATAGAATGTTTTCCTGTATAACTGTTCTCATGCCTATCTCAGTTAGGAAGTCCTCCATCAACATCAAAAGTGTTCCAGTGGCCTCCATTCTTTTCGATCTTCCACAGTAACTTCTTGTGAAGGACTTTATCAAAAGCCTTTTTGTAGTCCATCAATACACAGTCAACCAACCCTTCTCTGTCTTGCATGATGTCTATAACGCTATCATAGAAGCACAGCAAATTGGAAATACAGGATCTACTCGACCTGAATACAAACTGGTGGTCAGGAAAATCCGCTTATGGTACTCCAAATGGGAAATCCACTTTTCTCTTATTACTTTTTCTAGGATTTTTCACAAGTATGAGGATAAAGAAACAGGCCTATAAATTCAATGGATCTCCTTGTTTCCCTTCTTCAAAATTGGTACAATGTTAGCTATCTTCAATTTTCTAGGTAACTTTCCATGATTTAGTGAGTTCCTGAACAATGTTGGTAACTGGATATTGTAATTTTTCTGCACATTCCTTGATCATTCAGCCAGATATGTCATCTGGTCACATAGATTTCCTTGTATCCACCTGCAAAATAATATCCATCATCTCCATCAGATCTTATTTCAATATTTGTCAAATGAAGGCACCGAAAAACCATAACACATCATCCACATACTGGATATCTGAGACGTCATTCACAAATACAGACTGGATTTGTTTTTATTCAACAATGTAACACATATCTTCTTCTTATCGAACACTTTGCCACCAGGTAAATATTCTGTGGGGTGTGTGTGTGTGTGTGGTGGTGTGTGTGTGTGTGCGCGTGTGTTGCGTGTGCGTGTGTGTTGTACTAATCAACTCAGTTATATTTCTAACCGGCAGATAATGAGGCTGAAATAAAACAATTCCTTAACCTAATTCATCCTAACGAGTCAAACAGATTTGACTATGGTTGCCACAAAGGCTACTGCATACCCCCAGAAGGGGTAGGATGCGGGCGGGGAACCCGGTGGAACCCAGAGGTGGCGCATCCACACCTTATCTCCACAGCCCGGAAAGGTTTTGATAGAAACCTCACTGGCAGGTAGCGGGGATTGAGCCCGCGCTACCCGAGTCAAGCGATTAGAGTATAGTGACTTAGTGCGCTCGGCCACTGTGACCGTGTGTGTGTGTGTGTGATGGGGTGGGGGTGGGGGTGGTGGTGGGTAGAGAGAGAGAGAGAGAGAGAGAGGCGTGTGTTGTGTTGTGTTTTATGTGTGTGTGAAAATGATGTGTTGTGTAAGCGTGTGAGACAGTGAGTGTGTTTGTAGTAGGTGAGTAAAATAGTACACACGAGAAGAGGAAGAGAGAGAAAGAGAGAGATAACGACACCGAGAGAGGAAGAGAGAGCAAATTAGAAACCCCCAACTAAAAAGAAACCAAAAAATCCCTCTGAAACAAATGGGCGCGAGTCTAAACAGCACAACAACAACAATAAACAACATTCAGCCTGGACAATATACAGACTCGGAGGCGACAATAATGGACTACAAGGGTGAGTAAAATACTGTTAATTGATAAACATATGATGTTTTTTCTATGTGATGGAGAGGAAGGCAAAAGGCATAACTGCCTATAGCGAGTGCCTCCCCCATAGGTGAAAGAGTGACAGGGCCAAAATCAAGGGGACGTTCGAGCCAAAATGCCTGGACACACAGGAGTTTGAAGCAATTTAAGTCATCGGAAGAGGGAAAGACGTATTCTGGGAGAGAGTTCCAGAGCTCCGCTGGTGAGTAGAAGGGAAAGTTTGAGAGTACCCGTTTCACTCTTGGGTTGGAGAGTTGCACAGAGTAGGGGTGGGATTGAGTTGAAAGACGGGTACCACGTGCCCTACGTAAAGGTAGGCTGGTATGCCACTGGGATAGCTCTGAGGAACACTGATTAGTATAGTAGCGATAGAATCAGCGAGAGAGATGCAACATTGCGGCGGAGAGCGAGAGATTGCAGAGAGTTGGTGAGTGGACGGGAGTTAATGATAACGAAAGGCCTTCCTTTCAACTTTGTCTAGGAGAGCGGTGTGAGAGGCACCTCCCCAAACATGGTGAACAATAACTCAATACAAGGGCGCACTAATGCCCCTGTACAGGAACAAGAAGCTGTGCAGGGGAAAGAAACCCCTTAAGGCGGTTGAGCACACCAGGCTTATAGGAAGCTGCCTTAGCAAGACTCGGTAAATATGGTCCTTCCAAATGAGAGCAGAAGAAAAAGAGGGACACCAAGAATATTGAGAGAAAGATGAAAGGTTGAATTTTTGTATTGTTGAGAGAATAAGGGATAGTCCGCTGGGAGATCAGGACGGGTAGATAGATGGAGAAATTGGGTTTTTGGAAAGCATTAAAGTTAACAAGGTTATCTCTGCCCCAATTGGAAAATTAGTATTTAGATCCCCCCCACGAATTTAAGAGTTCTATGGCTTCATTACGTTTGTCGTTGAGGGATTGCTGGCTGGGGCATCTGAAAAAACAATGGAGTAGTGTAAGGTGGAGGCGTCTGCGTATGAATGGATGGGAATGAAGGTACAGTTAAGGAAAGCATTTATAATAATTAGAAAGAGAATAGGAGATAGGACAGAGGCCTGAGGAACACCGGAGTTTATAGGGTGAGGAAGGGGAAACAATGGCCGGCCACACCGGCGGCTATGGAACGGCCTGGAAAGGAAATTAGAGGGACAAAGGCACAGATGGAGGGATAGAAACCGAAGGAGGGTAGTTTAAGGAAATGAAAAGATTTATGCCAGACTCTATTCGAAGGCTTTCGATATGTCTAGTGCAATAGAAAAAGTCTCACCGAAGTCCCGAAAGGGGGATGACCAAGAGTTAGTAAGATATGAAAGAAGATCACCAGTAGAGCGCCCCCCCTAAGGAAAGCCATACTGGCGATTGAGAGCAG
>CM064518.1:1379608-1540184 GCA_032716605.1 Paralithodes platypus
GATATATACTGTATATATATATTTTTTTCTATGTGTATGAGGAGACAAAAGAGCAGGTTCCTGTAACGAGTGTCTCCCCCAAAGCCAAAAGAGTGACTGAGCCAAATTCAAAAGACTTTGAGGGTCAAAATGCCTGGACACACGAAGTTTAAAGCAATTTAAGTCATAGGATGAAGGAAAGATTGATTGAGGGACAGAGTTCCAGAGTTCACTTGTTGAATAGAAGAAAGACTGAGAAACTTTACTAATTCTTGGGTTGGAAAGCTGGACAGAATACGAATGGGATTGCTTGCTTGAAAGGCGGCCCTGGGGCCGGGGCCCCGGGTGTAGGGGTTGTGGAGGAAGTTGTGAGGCTCTTAGTGATGTCTGGAGGATTATGATTAGTGATGAAAGAATATCATACCTATACTCCATTCATTATAGGTAGGCCAGAAATCGTGTGTGTTAAGGTTAGTTTAGTTTGTGGTGTGTTGAAAGTTGTGGTGACTATATAGTCGGTTTCTGTTGCATCGACGGTTAAATCACACTAATTGATCCCCTTAAGCAGCTAATTTCTTGATATAATTGACACAAACTTGAAACCACTATGTCTGCATCGTATTTAGCCAAAGTGTAGATTAAGTGACTATGTTTCACTTTAAACATGTCAAAATAATTTAACAATTTACCGTCAGATGGAAATAAATAGGGTATAGTAGTGATTTAATAAATAGGGTATAGTAGTGATTTAATAAATAGGGTATAGTAGTGATTTAATAAATAGGGTATAGTAGTGATTTAATAAATAGGGTATAGTAGTGATTTAATAAATAGGGTATAGTAGTGATTTAATATTTGTACCATAACAGTTAAAATATTTCGGTGACCATTACCTTATGTTATTTTGGCAATGTCTTAACAATATTTTCTTGCTGCTTTCTTGATGGTGTAATGGTTAGAGTGTTGATGATCTGTATGTGGTAACCCAGCTTCGAATCCCGGTAAGATTACATGTTTTAATTAATATCATTGGGAGGTGTTCGGTGTTGGGAGTGAAATTAATAAATTATATTATTGTGCCCAAAGGGGGGGGGGGGGGGGGGGGGGGGGTGGGGGGGGGGGGGGGCGTGGGGGAGAGGGAGGTAGGGGAGGGGGTGGTTTTCTGGTGGCCCCCTCTCGACCTTAATGTTTAGCCTCATTAGCTTTTGGAGAGTTTGTATACGTTCGGCCATTAGTTTGGCTGATTTAAAGACCCTTCCCGCCCCCATTTCTTCGTCAAATTTAAGGCGAACTTGTCAATGTGAGTGAGTCTCGATATTTTCCTGGCGACCGATACCGAGCCTGTAATGAAGGGCCGGGACATTTATCTACCGAAAAATGTACAAATATATCTAGAAGGATCTTGGGGACTTTTTTTTAAAAGTTCGATGGAGGTCTAGAGGGAAAGTACAAACAAAATAATGAGTAAATTAAATAATCGACCAATAAATAGACCCCTTCCCTTAAAAAATATTATATAGTTTAACTCCTAAAATACCCTGAGGCCTTACATGTTTTTAATCGGGTTATAAATTAGAATACAACGTATTAACTTCAATTCGGAAGAAATGTGGACCCAACCCGTCACCCACCGCGTCCGCGACCCCAGTGTTTTACCGTAATCACCACATCCCACACCACCAAAATGGTGGAAGTCAGAGGATTACATGAGGTAGTTTTTACCCATTTGATTTTGTTGTTTTTGTATTGTCCCCATTCGGGCTCTGTCTCGAGTCGGCCACCCCCAGATGTGGGGTTTGTGCCTGGGTATACACATACATACACATACATTTGATTCATACTGATCCTTAAATGAACAAAATCATCTAGTGTTTGTCATGATAAAAAAATATGGCACCATCGTACGAATAGGCCAAGTTGTTTTCGCAATAATTTGTCAAAAAAAAAAAAAAAAAAAAACAAACAGTAAAGACCTTCGTTTACAAAAACAAAGTTGTATCGGACAAATTTAAAACACGAATACAAAAAACTATCGCCCAAAAGCGCCTCTCTCCTTCCTTCCGCCAGAACCCAAAAGTTTAAACAGTGACAAAAATTAAATGGTACCTGCAGGGTAAAAAAATATGTTTGTGCTGCTAGGCCAGGTGTGAAAGAGAGAGAGAGAGAGAGAGACACACCACCAGAGAGGGAGGATGATGAGGAGAGAGGGAGGACGAAGGGAGTGAAGAGAGAAGATGGAGGAGGACGGAGAGAAGAGAGAGAGAGAGAGAGAGAGAGAGGAGAGCAGATGATGAGAGGAGAGAGCAGAGAGAGAGAGAGAGTGCAGAGAGAGCAGAGAGAGGAGAGCGAGAGAGTTTGCTGAGGAGGTGAGAACGAGACCGAGATGTAGAGAGAGAGAGAGAGGAAACGTCGAAAATCAGAAGAGGGTTAGAACATTTAAACGGGGGTGAGAATACAGTTACGTAGTAAAGAAGGAAGAATTGTAATAAAGAACATTTTGAGTCAGAGAGATGACGAGAGAGAGAGAGAGCGCGTATGCACAGACGAAGAGACGAGAGAGATGCGAGAGAGGACGAAGAGAGATGAGAGAGAGAGAGAGAGAGCGCTACCATAGAGCTACATAGATACACAGACCACACAGACCTCAAGGTCCCTTACTAGGCAGTCTGGCCTTACAAACTATATATGCATATATGCATATATACAAATACACACATACACATACATCCATATACATATCTTATATATATATACATATATATACATATACACATACATACATACACAACAAACATATAAAGACAGTATATATATACATACTGTACAGTGCACACACATACATATACAATAGATTTTTTTTTTTTTTTTTTATTTTTTTTTTTTTTTTTTTTTTCATATCACCCCAGCCCTATGCAGATAGAGGTCAAGCCTTTCCCTTGAAGGCGTTTATTGTGTCGCCCTCCACCACTCTCGCTGGTAGTTTATTCCACTCTGTCGCCACACTGTAGGTGAAGAAACTCTTTGTGACATCTAGGTTTGCCTTTTTGGTTTTTCATGTCTTTCCATTTCCGCGAGTTTGATTAGTATTGTTTAATGTGAATAGTGCATTTACATCGACTTTGTCGAAACCTTTTAGTATCTTAAAGCACTCAATAAGCTGACCCCTCAACCTCCTCTTTTTTAATGAGAACAGGTTCAATCGTTTAAGTCTTTCTTCATATGGTTTATCACTTAATGAGGGTATCATCTTCGTCGCTCTACGCTGTACTGACTCGAGGCTTACAATGTCCTTGATCAGATAAGGTGACCAGAACTGCACACCATATTCAAGGTGGGGGCCCACCATACTTTTGAACAGTGGCACTATTACGTTTTCATGTTTATATGTAAATTTTCGTTTAATAAAGCCCAATGCAATGTTTGCCTTATTTGCAGCTGCTATACATTGGTCGGAAGTTTTTAGGTTTTCAGATATTAGTACCCCTAGGTCTCTTACTACCGTTGCGGTTTTTATTTGTTTGCCATTCATTTCGTATTTGTATTTCATATTTCTGCTACCAACCTGCAGCACCTGACATTTATCGACATTGAAGGGCATCTGCCATTTTTTCGACCACTCTGAATCTTGTTTAAATCAGATTGCAACGCATTTCTATCATATTCGTTCAGGACTGTATTTCCTATTTTTGTATCGTCGGCGAATTTGGAAATGGTGTTGTTTACCCCTACATCAATATCGTTAATGTAAATGAGAAACAAGACCGGTCCAAGGACTGAACCCTGTGGAACTCCACTAGTGGCAGGCTCCCACTCCGAGTCCACTCCATTTATCACCACTCTCTGTCTTCTGTCTGTAAGCCAATTTTTTATCCAAGAATGAATTTCACCTTTGATACCTATCCTCTCCAGTTTAGGCCAATAGTTTTCGGTGAGGCACCTTGTCGAAAGCTTTTTGAAAGTCCAGGAAGATTATATCTAGTGGTTTCGTCATGTCGTCATATGTGAATAGTGTGGTATAAATGTCAATCAAATTTGTTAGGCATGTCTCATTAGATCTATAGCCGTGTTGACTATTTTTGATTAGGTTGTTTGATTCGAGGTAATCTACAATCTTATCTCTAATGATTTTTTCCATGATTTTTCCTACAATTGAAGTTAGGCTAATTGGTCTGTAATTACTCGCTTTTGCCTTGCTACCCTTCTTGTATATCGGCGTCATGTTCGCATCTTTCCAATCACTCGGTACAATCCCCTGTAGTAGTGATAAGTTAAATAGTTGTGTCAGGGGTTTTGCTATTTCGTCCTTGACATTCTTAATTATTTTCGGGTGGAGCATGTCGGGTCCCGGGGTCTTATTTACATTTAAATTACTCAATTTGCTTTGTACTTCGGTAACACTGATGGTGAAATCTCCTATCTCATGAGTTGAGGTGTTATTTTCAAGGGTATGATCGATAACTTCTTCTGTGAAAACTGAGCCAAAATATTTGTTGAGCAGATTTGCCGTGTTTGGGTCGCCTGTTATTGTCTGGCCATCTTCTATTAGCGGTCCGATTCCGCTTTTGATCTGTTTATTTTTGTTTACGTAACTGTAGAATTTTTTGGGGTTTGTGGCACTTTCTCTGGCAATAGTCATTTCGTAATTTTGTTTGTTCGCCCTAATTATTTTTTTCACTTCTCTTCTACTATTTTTGTACAAGTTTTTAATTACTTCATTGTTTGTGTTATTTTTTACAAGTTTGTGGAGTTGATTCCTTTTCCTTATTGCCTTGCCAATGTCTCTACTGTACCAAGGGGGCATACTTGATTTCGTACTACGTTTTTGGTTTCATGGGTACAAATTGTTTATGCGCTTCTGTAATTGTAGACTTAAAATGTCCCCATAGTTCATTTACTTCGTTTATATTTATGAGGTTTGAGTGTATGTTTGATAGCGATTCCTTAAGTCCGTCATAATTTGCGTTTTTGAAGTCCGAAACCATTCCTGTTGTTTTTACTGAGGAATATTTGCGTATAACGTTGATTCTTAAGATTTTATGATCGGACGTTGCCAGATGTTCACCTACATCCAGGTTTGATAATAAATTATATTAAATTGAGAGAGAGAGAGAGAGAGAGAGAGAGAGAGAGAGAGAGAGAGACGTTCATTTCCTACCCCCCTCATGACTACCCCCTCCACCCAATCATGCCAATGAGTCACAATATATTCACATACAGTTTCCCCCTCACAATTTTTCCCTAACCACGTTCCATGTGTGTGTGTGTGCGTTGCCTTGTGTATATTGTTTAGTTATATAATTGGGTATATCTGTTTAGTTATATAATTATGTATGTATATGTGTGTGTTTGTGTTTTGCCTTGTGTATATATATATATTTAGTTGTATAATTGTGTTATTGTTGTTGTTATTGTTTTATCTTGTGTATGTTTGTTTTGTTATTTAATGTTTGGTTTGTGTTCTGCCATTTATCTTGTGCTTGTTATTTTTGTTCCCTATGAGAATAAAGAGGACAAAAAGCAACCTATGTGCTGAACCATGGCAGTGTGGATTATTTCGGATTAGTAAGCCTGTATAATATGATCAGGATTGCTTGTTGATTTATTTCGAGACAGATAAGACAGACCAAAGACAGACGAGATATTCAGACAGAAGACACATAGATTGGCAGGACAAAGACAGACAGAACACCATAAAGGCAGACAAGACAGACAAAACACATGAACACATACCAAACAGACATAACACATAAACACAGACGAGACACATAACAGACATAGCACATAAAGAAAGACGAGACAGACAGAACACATACAGGCAGACACAACACACAGACAGACGAGACATAAAGCTATACATATTACTGTATTTGGTGCCTCTCTCTTTCTCTCTCTCTCTCTCTCTCTCTCTCTCTCTCTATCACTCCTTCTGTTTCTCTCCTCTCTCCTCTCTCCTCTCTCTCTTAACTCATAACTCGCTCATCCTTGTGTACTAGACTCCGCAATAACAATTGTAAACAAAGATAGAAGCACACCCAGCCCTCAGAGAGAGAGAGAGAGAGTGAATGAGTGAGTGTGTGTGGGTGAGAGGGAGAGAGAGAGAGAGAGAGAGAGAGAGAGAGAGAGAGAGAGAGAGAGAGAGAGGGGGGGGGGGGGGAGGGGGGAAAGGAGAGGGAGGTCACAATCAACATTCACAAGACAATTAAGTAACCGAATCCTCTTATCCTATTTTGCCGTAATGTTAGCTATGATACTGCTAATATATTTTACTCCTACTACTACTACTACAATAACAAATACTACTACTACTACTACTAATAATAATAAAACACAACTAATAGTAACAACAATAATAGTAATACACATACATGCCCGAATATCCACAGTAGCAAACATACTACTACTCAGTGGCGTATATAGGGGGGGGGGGGACTCGGCCATGCCCCCCCCCCCCCCCATTTTGTTGTTGTTGTCCCAGTAGGCCTATATTAATCGTCAGGTTGGACGGTTGGTCAACTTGGTCGTGTACAGAACGTGTGAGTTCTGACTCCGTCAGACGGATAGTGGTGTAATGGTGTTCAGCTCTGTGGCTTGTGTTGTGTAGTTCAAATGTTGTGAGTTTCGTTATTCAGGAATGTGTCATGGCTCGGGCTTTGCCAAGCTAAATATTATATTGATATGCATATGGCTAGCAAAGACCGTAATAGAAAGAAAACAAATTATGAATAGACAAAACGTTATAGGCTAGATTTATGATATTAGTATTATTGTATAGATTATAGCAGTTTTGTATACATACTGTACAATTCCCTGATTAAATATTTGTCAAACAGCTCTTTTTTTGTTTAGCCAACATATATAATCTGTATATTGTTTTACCATTGAATATCAAATTAGTGCAATATATCCCTGCTGAGGCCTCAAAATGACCCTAAAAATGATTGATTTTCAAAAAAATCCTGGGGGGTTTACAGCGCCCCCCCCCCCAGCTGTAGACAGCGTAGAGGCTAGCTTCGCTCGCCCACCCATTATATAAAATTTAAAATAATGGATTCACCCCTATGGACCCCCTCCCCTTCCCAAGGACCTATATACGCCACTGCAGTACTACTACTACTACTACTACTACTACTACTACTACTACTACTACTACTACTACTACTACTACTACTACTAATAATAATAATAATAATAATACTAATAACAATAATACAGACAATAAACAGACGTACAGAACAATCACACAAGTACCGTTTCCCGTCAGAAGAGAAGCAAGTCACATATTTACGCCAAGCCGCAATGTTTACCCTTTTTATGATGGGTCTGCTCTAGAGAGAGAGAGAGAGAGAGAGAGAGAACGAGGGCATGCGTGTGAGTGCTTGTGCTATTAATTTTTAGTGTGAGTATTTGTTGTAATTTTTTCCATCCAGTACCGGTATTTGTGTAGTGTGTGTGAGTGTGTGTGTGTGTGTGTGTGTGTGTGCGTGCGTGGGAGAGAGAGAGAAAGTGGGTGTGTTTGTGTGTTCTAAGTCGATTGCTTGTCTTCTTTTTATAATTTTTTCTCTTCTGTTAGTCTTTTATAGTGTACGGTTTGTGTACACGTATGTTTCTTTCCTGGTGTGTGTGTGTGTGTGTGTGAGGGGTGGGGTTGAAGCAAAGTGTGTGCACTTCTGATATATGTGTGTTTGTTTCAAGTGTAGCCTACGATTTGTGTACTCATATATATCTTCCTGGCGTGTGTGTGTTTGTGTGTGTGTGTGTGTGTGTGTGTGTGTGTGTGTGTTTTTATAGATGTTCGTCCTATGTACTATTGGTGTTAGTGTATGTGTGTGTTTGTGTTCTTTTCATTGCAGTGTTGCCCTTAGTTTACTTATTAGTTCATTGATTATAAGTAGGCCAGCCATAGTAAACCCTAACCAGTGTAACTAGAAGAGGGCTAGAGAAAATAGGCTGTAAAATTCCACACTTCTTCCCTGACTGACTCTTCCCAAATGTTCAAAATATTAAGTCGAGTACTCTAGTCATTTTTTAGTTATAGAAGTTAGTGATGAAGGTATTTGGCCTACCTTTAATGAATAGACTATAAAGTGTATTAACACTCGGATGCCATAGTCTCTAGCCCACTCATAAACATACGTGGACCTTGCCTATTTATAATTATGCAAAAAAAATTATGAATATATTTTGCTATATACAGCATAATTATGTTACAAAACTATATATGCTACTTATTGAAAAGCAAGTTCCATCCAAAAATCAATCCAGGTAGTTATAATTGCATAGCAATACATAGGAGGTCCACGAGTTCATATGTTGTGTGTGTACATGGTCTGTGTGTGTGTATGTTTATTACCTGAATGTTGGTTGTCTCATTCTGTAAAGTAATAGGCGATTTTTTGTCTCGAGTGTTTGTCCATACTGCTGTTGTTGTTGTTGTTGTGTATGTTCTGTATTTATATGCTCTATTGTTCATCTGTGAGATATGAACGTTGGTTGTCTCACTCTGAAAATTTACCCCTTGAGAATTATGACGCCATTTGATTTGTTCGGGCTCTGTCTCGAGTCGGTCACCCCTATAAAAAACAAAAATGGGGAAGGTGCCAGAGTATATACATAGTGCACATACATACATACATACATACATACATTGTTAGGCGCATTTATTCAGTCTGGGAGGAAGTAGTGGTTGTTGGAGGATTGATCGGGATAGTAGTTACCCATTTGGTTACTAGAGATCCTTACTAAGCTGAATAAAATCGTCTAATGATAACGACAAAAACTTGTCAAAACGCGTCATAATCCTCAAGGGGTTAAATAGACGAGACCAGGCAATATATGCTATTTTCTCTATATATTTTGTTTTGCTTTCAAGATTATTGCTTAGTTAAAATAGGACTTCAAAGGCTATCAACCCTTTTGGATTATTAAGGCAGCACACTGTAAATCAAGAATAGCGTCAGGACTGGAGCCCCTTTTAGGAAACTCCAGTCCCTTACTCAGAGTATTGCGTCCAAATGGTGTGTGTGTGTGTGTGTGTGTGTGTGTGTGTGTGTGTGTGTGTGTGTGTGTGTGTGTGTGTGTGTGTGTGTGTGTGTGTGTGTGTGTGTGTGTGTGTGTGTGTGTGTGTGTGTGTGTGTGTGTGTGTGTGTGTGTGTGTGTGTGTGTGTGTGTGTGTGTGTGTGTGTGTGTGTGCTTTAAGGTACAAAATTGACTAAATATGTAGGTTTGCAGGTACATGAGGTTTGGGGCGACAGTTTAAGTGTACACACCTATTTAAAATACGCTGAAATGGAGTGTTTTCGGTTATAGTACATGCTGCTATGTCACATTTTTGGCTGTCGTGGAAAATTCATATAGATTTTTGCCAGTGTGTTTTTTTTTTGGTTAGCCTAGAGTACTAGGAGCATGAAAAATGTGCTTGGAATTTTTTCTGAGGTCATCTTGACATTTTTTTAGCCTGTTAAAGAAGATCGGGTGGTATTGCCAAAAACGGATTTTTTTTGCTGCAAATTGCACAAGTTTCGAACTGTTTGACTGTCTATGGGGGTGTGTAGTGTGATGTACCCTATATTTGTTCATAGCAATGCAATGAGTAAAGCAGTATTTTTTTATTATTTTATCATAAGTCAAATTCTGTGAGAAGAAATGATTGTAAAATACGTTTATATAATACTTTTACTTGCCTTCAGATTTAGACATTTTTTGGTATTTTTGTATCAAATGACAGTATGACAGTTAACCTCTGTTGCAAAAATGAGACACTTTGATTGTTTAAATAAAAGAACAGTTACTATGTTATGTTCCTGAGACAAGTTCATGTCAAGTCTGATACTCATTCAGTGTCAGATTCGTCACTAGCTTCGCCCACATCAGCCAAGTTTTTACATCCATCTGGATCACACTTGCACAACTCTGTGCAGGGCATTTGGTTTTCGCGGCAGGAACATCGCCCACTACATTGACTCTTTGTGCATTTACACCGAACCAACTGTAAGATGGAATCTGGAGCCAGAGGTATTCTGCTTAACTTGGGAACGAAATGTCCCGAAGTGTCACTGATGGACCATCCCAATTCAGTTGGTGCTGGAACGGTTGGTTGTGGAATTAAGGCCTGCCTCCAGATTAAGCACTGGTAATGTGCCCGTCGAATGTGCTCATGCAATGATCCTTGTGTTGGGGGCAGCTTCTCGATTCCTTGTTTGGTGTTGAGTCCACGAAAATGAAACCATCTGAGTGCCGCAGCTTGACTAATACCTGCGTTCTTTGGACCGAGTAACTTGCAGATGAATGCTTCACAAAGACCCAGCACTTCACAGGATGGTTCACTCTCCTGTCTCAGACGAGCAAGTGCACCAACAATGTCATCACCACAGTCCATAAACGCCTTCCACCATGAAGTTTTGCTCTTGCCGAATATCCTTCCAGTTGTGTCACACCCGCTTATGGCATGAAATCCCATCAAGGCTTGAGCATGTTCCTCACCAAGTGCATTTTGGATAGGCATCAAAGGCAGTACACGTCGATTGGTTCCAGTGCCCATTATCATAGCTGCATCCTCGCCTAAGACTGCCAAATTGTGTATGGCAAGTACCAGCACATCTGTGTCCTGGGAGTAGATGTGAACAGTAAGTCCAAGTTTGCGTGCTTCACTGGCGTAGTATATTAGCAACGTATCCGCCTCGTCATGCTTGGCAGCATGACAACTGCCAGATGTGTTGGACTGGACACCTTGACAAGTGATAGTGGTTACGTCTGCTGTGCAGTTGACAACAATCTGTTGGGCCAAGAATATTGTCAGAAGCTCCTTCGTCTTGGTACTACTGAGGAACTTGTTGAGATCATTAATACACGTGTTTCTGTCGACTTTGTATTCTGTTCCCCTGGAAAGCTTGGCTCCACTGCGACGCTGTCTTGTTATCTCTTTCAATGAGGACTGGCAGTATTGGTCAAACACCACGTAGCACTTCGAGTAAGGGCGACTTTTGGAGTTGATAGCATTGACGAAATGCTCTGCCAGGTCTCCACATGATGATATTTTGTCCTTGAAAATGGCCATCTCATGAACTACTGCCATGGCATCGATCAAGTGGTAAGTCATCCATTAAAGGTGCATCAGCTTGGCCATTTTCAGCTGATCCATGGTTCTCCAGATGGTGAATGAGCTGTGATTTGTCGTTGCATAGATGCAACAAGCCATCTGGTGTCATCAGCATGTGATTGATTGGGGAAAACTCGTATGTGCTGAGAGCTTCCTTCAAGTCAACATCTCTGGATGATCGGGTCAGGATCAGAAGCCTTGACATCAACGAGTTTGAAGCTTTCAAAGTAACTTGTTCTCCTCCAATCTTTGTGCGAGTGGATTTGTTGTTGTCGTTCCAGCCTAGATGTTTCACTTTCGTCATCTTTCCCCAGAGGTTGTGATCACCGCAAATTCGTTCATCCACAAACTTCTGATATGCAGATGAACCACGTTCCACCGTGCCAAGAATATATTCCTGCACATCTTCCTTGATGATGATGTTTTTAGTGAGGTGTACAAGCTTATGTTCTGTGCCATAACTTGTTTCTCCTACCTTAAAAGGATTTGATTTGCGCAGAACTTCCTTCAGGCAGTGTACTTGTTTCTCCTGCTGCTGAAGTTTTCTCTGTGACAGATCATGGTGCCGAGTTGGAACATCAGATGCCAAACCAAGCATTTCTTCAGTTTCCTTGGACAAACGTAAAAGCTCAGTTGTACTCAGGCAATACTTGAGCAGGGTTTCTGGACTGGTGGTGATCCCGTCAATTCCTCCATCTGCTTTGTGTGTTTTGTTAACATGCTCTTGGGCCTGGTCAACTCCGATGGCTGTGAAATTCACTCCACTCTTTTGGACCACAAAGCCGCCATTCACAAACTCTTCCCAGATGTCAGGGTGAGTATCCTTTAGGCTGTACATACGGGCAATATATTCAGGAATGTGCATCGCATAGTCCATTCTATTGTATGCGAAAAACCAAACACACATATTTTCCAGTGATCCCAATTGGACGTCCCACATGCCACGTCGTGTGCTCCTTTGGTGCAATAGATTCTCAACTTGCTGCATATACATCCGGACCCACCTAAACATTGGGTACTTCTGGCATTTTGAGTCAAAATCATGCATCAGTTTTGGTAGCTCGAGCTCCTGAATCTTTTGCACTAAGGCATGTTGACATTTGCCCATATCACTGTGCGTTTTGCATGCATTTGAGAGGATCACAGCTGCATCTTTCATTGCAGGGTAGATTTCCGGATGTTCCTCGAAGAATGCCTCAAAGTACAGATCTGAAAATACCTGCAAGGTAATTTGGTGACATCTAACTGCTCGACTGAAGTGATTCCCGCTCAGTATCTGACTGACAACAGCATGTGCCATACAAGCCACTTTCGACCCACAACTCATCAAGGCCACTTCCTTCGACTGTTTTCCCAAGACAACGCAAGGCACATAATTCAATATGGAATTGACCCGGAGAAAGGATCCACTTGTCAGCATAGGTGTCTGGCTGTAGGTAAGCCAGCTTAAAGGCACGTTTGTAGAGATCCATATCAAGCCATACACACACAGGTTGTGGACGATTATCACCTACTACCATCTGGTTGAGTTTGTTAAGTCCAACCAACGCTGTAACCAAGGTGTCCCAGTCCTGTGGTGGAGCATTTATCAGCGGGAGTGCATGGATGTTATCTATCTTTTTGGTTGACACGGACAATAGTGAATTGAACGCGGACCACAGTGGGACTTGCTGAGTATTTGCGTCTTCACTTGGATCAGTAGATTCTGGTACATTTGATCTGTTGATATATCGAGCCAATAGCCAAGCAGTGTCCTGCACTGATGAGTCCGCCAAGCAGTCCTGGTGCTGTAGCGGCTCAAACTCCATGTAATGGGGGCTCAATGTTGGCTTTGGAGTCCCTGTTATGGTACAAGGGCTCAAGGCCACTCCAGTCTTTGGTACATCTTTCAGTGTACTAGAGGCGCCATGAGGTTTCAGATGAAAAGGCTTTGAGATTTTGGCAGCTTCACCATTGTCAACGTGAGTTTGATAGACAGCTGAAGCAAGCGCATGAAACAAATTCTTTCCATCTGTAGTATCTACTTGTGCGTCGATGTTGTCTATTGATGCCCTGAGTGGCTGCCCAACAAAAAGGTTAGGGGGTACATAGACACCTTGGTTGTCCGCCATGTTTTCCTGGACAGCAGCTGCAAGCTGGCCAATGCGTTCTGTAGCATGATGATATGATACTCCAGCTCCAATATTTGACAATATGTCTATCGTTTTCTTGCTTCTTTTGGCATGATAGATGTGCAGTGATAGCCCTAAAGTGAGGGGAGTCTCTTTTCTGCTTTGAAATGAGCTTGCACAAGACTTAGGTTGGTGCATGATCTGCCTCTTGGTTTTGTGGCTCTGAATTATCATTTGAGCCAAGTTTGTGCATCTAGAATGTACTTCTTGACTTCGGACTTCTGAAACAACTGCTGTGTCACCCTGAACAATCCATTTCAACAGCCAGATCAACTCATTTGGGATGAAATTTTCTTGGTTGCTGATTGAGCCCTCAAACTCCCATGGCTTGGATTGGTCAATAGCTGTGCGGACTATTTTTGCGCATTTGAGTATTGTAGTCATCTCTTCTTTGTCATTCAAAGTTGAAGTTTGCCGTATTGCGGCGTCAGCAACACCGGAAGAATGGATCAAATCTGATTTTGCTGGATTGGCAGAACTTGTGAAGGCAACACCGTCAACATGCTGTCGGATCTTTTCCTTCAGGCACTGACGAGAAACTGTATGTGGGAGATTATGCTGATGCATGATTTGTTGATAATCATTCTGCACTTCACTGACTGGAATAAATTCTCCAGAAGATGTCCGGTCCTGCAGCTGACTGAAAAAATGTACCTCTGCAGCAATAAACTTTCTGTCACCTTCAATATCTGGAATTTCAGCATCAAATTCCAGTGTTGTTTCCTGCTTTCTGCGAGTTGTTAGCTTCTGCCATTCAATGGTCATACATGACTTATGATACAGTAAGTCTCTCGACAAAGCATCTTTCTCATTCAGCAGTTCCGAATAGTTTATTTTCCAGGTTGTGTTATCACTTTCTTTTACCACAGCTGCTATTTGCTCCCCAATGTTTTCGGTTTGGCACATGTGAGTATTTTCGACTGTCGCTCTTTGACAGAAGAAACTCAATTCTTTTCGCACCTTTGGAATGGACGAACGTGTTACTTTCCGTTGTGATCCTGTATGTGACGTAGATGGAACACTTGGTGTACGACTGCTCGGTGGCCGACCTTTTCGTCTGATCAGTACTGTGGTATCACCCTTCTCGAGGGCTTTGCTGTGGCGGGTCTTGGCTCGCTGTATGTCTGTTTTGTTCGTGGCCTCAGCATAGCATTTCTGGTGCCACACTGCACTGTTAGTTTGAAGATCTTGCGGCTCCAGATTAACCAGACGTTGCGACATAGATATGTATTTTTGTTCTCCATAGTCTGACCTTTCTCTGACACACTCCAGGAAACGAATATAGCTGTCTGGTTTGGGTGAACTGACTGTTTCATTTGTATTTTCTTGACATACGATGCACTGTCTGTAGTTGTTTTCTATCTTGCGTCGCTTGGTTTCCATGTTCTGTGAACAAAGAAAAAACAATTAGAAAAAACAAAAAAGCAAATGAACAAATTCTCGTAAAATTAGCCGCCATCTTGGATTTAGAGGTCTGTATATGTCCTGTCATTCAAAATATTGAATGCCATGACTTTATTTCATGATACAAACATCTTAGTCATCATTTGTGTTAATAATTAAACAAAATATAATGTATAAAGGGCTTAGAATTTGCACAGATGGGCAAAATATCCATATTATATGCCGAAAATTCAAGATGGCCACCATTATTCCAAGATGGCATCCAAAAAAATGCCAAACACGATTTTTGTAGATAATGGGTCATAATCATTAAAAAAAAACACATTGGCAAAAATCTATATGAAATTTCCACGAAATTACATAACACCATATACTATTAGGTTAGGTAAGTCAGGTTAGGTTAGGTTAGGTTAGGTTAGGTTAGGTTAGGTTAGGTTAAGTTTGATCTAGATAGTTATATTTAGGTTTAAAAATCGAAAAATGTACTCGTAAGCATGCACAATTAACGTGTGTACCGATAAACACACCACCGCTGGTGTGTGTGTGTGTGTGTGTACTTACTCTAGTTGTACTTACTCTAGTTGTATTGCGGGAGTGAGCATGCTCGTTATTTCCCGCCTCCTATATGTGTAGGTGTTATATGTATCGTTGGAATGGCTGTGGATGTGTGTGTAGTCCGTATTTTTAGCCAATTGGCGACATCGGAATCGAAGGCTTAGGGTGGATCTGTATGGTACCATTCTCACTATAGACGGTACCGTCTCGCCCGAAGGCTTAGGTAGCCATCAGCTTAGGTGAACCATATGATACCCATCTCGCCTTGTACCATTTTTGCCAACCCCAGATGGGACGTCACAACGTCGTCCACTTATTCCAGGTACCTATTTACAGCTAGGTGAACTGAGGCTAACACATGAAAGGAGACAAGCCCAATTTGTCTCCGCCCGGCCGGGGATTGAACCCCCGGCCCCTCGGGTGTGAGACGAGAGCTCTACCACTAGGCTACGGGCTGTGTATGTGTGTGTGTGTGTGTGTGTGTGTGTGTGAATGTACAGTCACGGTCAATAATTCGGAACTATTAGACTATTTTATTCAGCTTAGGAAGGATGTTTGGTAGCTTAAAGGATTGATTGATATAGTATGTAGCCTTTTCATGGTTAAAAGCCCTTGCTAAACTTAATGAAATAATTTCATAGTTGCCAGAATATAATGAAAAGGACGTCACCGATACTGAAGGGGTTAAATAAACCTCCGAAATGTAAATACCCGGTAAAGGAGACTCAATTCATGGTTAGAGGTCCTTCCTAAACTTAAGGGGGTAGTACTCGCTTTATCTGAACCCCCTTCTCCCTCATGTTTAGCACATTATTTTTGAGTTTTAAGACGTTAGTTTGGCGATTTTGAGACCTTTCGCTTCATTTTGTTGTCAATATTAAGACCTTTCGTGCCCTTTAGGTGTCGATGTTTTCCTGGCGAGCGATAGCGACCCTCTAGTTTTAGAAGAAATCGGCCTTCGGCCGGGACATTTTTCTACTGAAAAATTTACAAATTCATCTTGAAAGGGGGTCTAGGGTTTTTTTTTCCAACCTTGATGGAGGTCTATCTATCTATCTATTGCCAGACGCCTTACTCCCCTTAATGAGGGTGGCCATACACAGAATGCCCCCAAGAGGACTTATTCCCTGTAAGAGGGACAACCCGAGCCAGTTTACTGAAGGACTTACAGGATTGACCACTCAATTTAGGATCCGTCCGACTCCGAGGCCCTCTGTGTATCTTGTTAGCACCATTTTTCTACAGTGGTGTTCGGCTAGTCCATACACTAACCTGCCTTACCCTTCGGTAAGCAGTACGGACTTGTATCAGGTTACTCCCCTAGACAGGTTGCCGACCAAGGCTGACGAGTCCCATCCACCCGGATTTTTATAAGGTTGTCTCCCCTAGATACGGGTTGCCGACCAAGGCTAACGAGTCCCATCCACCCTGTGGAGTGGAGGTCTAGCGTGGAAACAAAAAAATATATTAATAATCAAATATATTGACCAAAACCCAAGCACTACCCGCTTAATAAAATCGTCTAATAGTTGCCAGAATATAATGAACATTACGTCACCTTATACAGTATGTTTGTTTATTTCTCTCTAGTGTATGTTTGTATGTGCTGTATTATGCATCTGCGAGTTATGAATATATTGAGTGGGTTATAATAGGAACGTTGGTTGCCTTACTGTGTAGAGAAATAGATTGAACCTGAGTTGTAGATAATATTTCCTCTTTTAACCCTCTCAGTACTGTGACGCCCCTTTTCACTGTATTTTATCTTTCATTAGACTATTTTATTTAGTTTAAGAAGTATCTCTAGCAATCAAAGGGGTAAACTCAAATCCAATTAACCCTTTCACCCCCACATACAGTATATATACGGTGACGCTAATAAGTCATGTCTCACTTGTCATTACGTTTGGCTCGCTCTGTGCTCTATTAATGTCTGTCAGATGTTGAATAGGGTGGGTAAATGTAGGAACATGTTTGTATATTTCACTCAAAAAGAAGAAATCATCTGTAAATGTTGCTGATACCAATTATTGATCAATACATAATTGGTGCTGAGACAGCACTTATTAGGCCGACTGTACTCTACAACTTAACCCCTTCAGTATGATGCGTTTCTTCATCATATTCTGGCTATTACTAGATGATTTTATGTAGATCTTATTACCAGTCTTGCCCCTCAACTTTCCCTTCATAATTGTTAAGGGGCACAGGGCCATGGGAGGGGCTTTGATGTCCCAGGTGTTTCCGTACCCTCCTCAGCCTCTCGCCTGGAATTGGCTTCGGTCACCTGGGTTTTCTTAGTGGTAAAGCTGGGAGGGTTCTCTGGGGGCACTTGGTTATGGCCTTAGCCTTGCTCGGGACCTTGGGGCTGTTCGGTCAGACAGCCTGGGGAATGGCAACAACAACAACAACCATTTTTGCTAAAACAGCTTCCCAGTAGTTAGAGTAGTTAGATGAGCTTAACCGTCTCTGTGGGTTCTTCACCCCCGCACAGCTTCTTGCTCTGTATAGAGGCACAGTACACCCATGTATCGAGTATTGTTCATATGTGTCGGGAGGTTCCACCCATACCGCACATCTCAAAAGAGTTGAGTCAAAAGTATTTTGTGTCATCAATTCACTTTCTCTTGCTACAGTAATCCCTACAATCTTTCCCTACTCACTGCAATGTTGCATCTCTACCATTTTTCTACCACCATTACAATAATCAGTGTTCTTCAGAGCTATCTCAGTGTATACCCCTTTCCTTACGGAGAGTGGAGGGTACCCGCCTCTCAGCATATTCCCACCCCTAGTCTGTCCAAGATTGAACTGAGTTTCCCAGTTGTTCTTATACTCAACAAGTAAGCTCTGGAACTCTCCCCCTCAATCTGTCTTTCCCTCATCCTATGACTTAAACTGCTTCAAACTCTGTGTGTCCAGACATTTGTACTCTAACGTACCTTGAATTCGGACCTCTGTCACTCAATCTTGGGGCGGACACTTGTTACAGTCAGTTTTGCCCTTTGTATCCTTCATTCACATAAAAGAAAACAAAATATTAGGAAGAATGACTAGAATTAAATGGGTAGAAACTATTTCAATGAATTCTCAAACTCCCACAGGTCCTGTCTAAGCTAAATAAAACCATCTACCCATAGTTAGAAATAAAACCATCTACCCATAGTTAGAAATAAAACCATCTACCCATAGTTAGAAATAAAACCATCTACCCATAGTTAGAAATAAAACCATCTACCCATAGTTAGAAATAAAACCATCTACCCATAGTTAGAAATAAAACCATCTAACCATAGCTAGAAATTGGTAATAACATTTTCCAGGAAGAGCCAGAATAAAATGAAAACAAATGTAAACAAATGGGTCATCGTAGTGGAGGGGTTAAGGGGGCCCATCTCGTTTGTTTGGGTCTAATTATGTATATATTCCTTTATCTTTTATTGTCATCCCTAGACCTCCATCAAACTTAAAAAACACCCCCTAGACCCCATATACAGATAAATTTGTAAATTTTTCGGTAGAAAAATGTCCCGGCCGAAGGTCGGTTCCTTCTAAAATTACAGGCTCACTATCGCTCGCCAGAAAAAAACAATCGACACCTAGAGGGCACAAAAGGTCTTAATATTGACAAAGTAATGGGGTAAAAGGTCTCAAATTTGCCAAACTAACGGAACCAACGTCTTAAAATCTCAAAAACTAATATGCTAAACACGAGGGAGAAGGAGGTCCATAAAAAGCGAGTACTACCCCCTTAAAAAGTGTTTTGTTGTTGCACACGGCACTCGGCTCCTGACACGCTGGGCAACGTTTCCTGTCATATTTTGTTTCCAGTTTTTCACTTTTGTTGTGTTCATAGTTGCATCGTGTTTTATGCCATGACGCGGGGTTTGTATATTTTTGTATATGCGCACGTATTTTGTATATGGTTTTGTTTTCTATTTTTCTTATGTTATTATTGTAAAAAGGTTTAAAAGGGTACATTTGTTGGTACAAACTGCCTAACATTTCTGAGTTGCGCAAAAGTCTGGCGGCCCGTTAATGTAATCATAGCCGGCAGTTTATCGAGTCTGGGGGAGTGTGACTGAACTGTGTGAGAGAGAGAGAGAGATAGATAGCGAGAGCGAGAGAGAGACTAAAGATAGAAACCATTAGTTATTATGCACCAAAGGGAACATTACAAACCCCCCCCCCCCCAACATTTTATTTTTGTATTTATTTTTTATTTTTTTTAAGAGACAATGAACGGAGGAAGGAAAAACACAGATAAAACAAAAAGGTCCATGTGCCTAAAGGCATCCTCCATTCATAAAATGTTTGTAACAACTGGATTTAAACATTTGTAGATTGTAAGTTTGTGGAAAGCAATTCGAGGGAAGTGAATTCCAAAGAGTAGTAGCTCTGGGGATAAATGAATTCTGATAAGCAGAAGTCCTGCATTGTGGAGGAGAAAGTGTAAATTCATGGGCACTCTCAGCTGCCCTAGTTCTACGGGGAAAGATATGGAGAGGCGGCACAATTGAAGCAAGTTCCTCGGAACAATTGCTGTGAAAATATCTGTAGAATAATGCAAGGGATGCAACGTTTCTTCGTATGGATAATGTAGGAAGGTCCTGTGTGATTGCAGGGTTATTGATTAATCTAATAGCTTTATTTTGAATTTTGTCCAACTGCCTCAATGCAACCACTCCACTTCCACCCCACAGAGGTGAACAGTAATCCATCTGAGAACGCACATGACTTTTATATATCACGGCCAAACTGCCCGTCAGTGAAGAATTTTCGAACTCTGTACAGGAGTCCCAGTTTTTTAGAGGCATTCTTAGCAATGCTTCTAACATAATGTGTCCAGCTCAAGTTAGTAGTTAATGTTACACCGAGAATGTCAATACTAGGGGAAGTGGGAATATTTACATCATTAAAAATATATGGGAGTCAGTGAGATTCTGTCGGTTAGAAAATTGAATGTACTTGGTTTTCTGTGCATTAAAGGAAACTAGATTCTTTTGTCCCCATCCATTAATTCTAGAAAGGTCCTGGTTCAGAGAAATTGCAGTGTTTATTTTTGAATTTATAAGATCGGGTTGGGTGAAAGAATTGGTAAATGTGAAGGAACTGTGGAGTGTTGAGCCATCTGCGTAGGAATGTATTGGATTATGAGTGGTAGATATGAGATCATTGATATGAATGAGGAACAGAATTGGGGCCAAAACTGATCCCTGGGGAACACCAGCATTTATTGAGTGAAATTGAGAATAAAGGCCATCTACCATTACACATATTTTTCTGTTATGAAGATAAGAAGAAATTAGTGGAACTAATGATGCAAGGCCGTAGTGTGACATCTTCGACAATAAGGCTTGATGCCAGACTCTATCAAATGCCTTTGATATATCCAGTGCTATTTTATGTGTTTCACCATGTTGGTCTGTAGCTTGGTTGATTTGATGCGTAAGAAGGCAAACCATGTCTGCAGTTGATCGACATCGTCTAAAACCATATTGCCTATCACTGATTAATTTATTATTCTCAAGATGCTTAATTATGTGATTATTTAATATAATTTCAAAGACTTTACCAAGAGTGGAAGTTATAGCTATTGGTCTGTAGTTTGATGGATCTGAAGAGGCACCTTTTTTAGGAACTGGATGGATGTTTGCTTCTTTCCAGGGTACTGGGAAGCATGAGGTATGAGTACACAGACGGAAACATTTTGCCAATACAGGAGCGAGCACCAAGGAGCAATTCTTAAGTACTATTGGAGGAATTTCATCTGGACCAGGAGCCTTATCCACCGAGAGATTCTGCAAAATAGTTTTGACATGTCTGGTGTGGATCTTAAGTGAGGGAATTTCAGGCGAATTAAAATTAAGTACAGGGACATCTTGATTAATTTCATCTAAGGTTGAGTTGGTGGAGAAAAATATCCGCAAGAAGGTTAGCTTTACCTCGTGGGTCACTTACAAGATTGCCAGTCGGAGATTTTAATGGTGGAATGGATGAAGCAGTAGTGAAGTGGGATTTAAATGAGTTAAGAGTAGACCAAAATATTTTGTTATCATTTGGATTATTTAGAAGTTTATTTGCCTGCTTGTGGAGAAAGTTTGATTTAGTTAGGTTTAATACAGTTTTGGCATGATTTCTGATGTTTCTAAAGTAATTAAAGGCTTCATGTGTTTTTGATCTTGTGTATGCATTGTAGGCTATTGCTTTTTGTTCAGTTACTCTAGCACAATTATGGTCAAACCATTTAGGTGAATTAGATCTTTTACTGTACTTTTGATGAGGAATAAAAGTTTCCATTCCAATTTTTACAAAATCTTGTATGTTGCTCAAGGTGGAGTGTGCATCATTAGAAAAGAAAGAGGTCCAGGGAATATCAATAAAGAAACCTTGAAGACCCTCCCAGTCTGCCCTATCGTAATGCCATTTAGTCACCAAAACAGGTTCAGAGTGGGAAGGTGTGGTAGGTGATAGACAGGTGGCCTGTATCAGACAGTGATCAGAAGATCCAAGCGGGGACCTCACTGTAACATCATAATTTTCTGAATTGGTTGTTAAAAATAAGTCCAGTAGGACAGCTATTTTATACATCTATCTATATACTGTACATATACATTTACCCCCCAACACGTTCAGGTACTAGACCTCTTGATTTTTACGTTGTTGATTTATATTAAGGAGGTCGTACTCGCTTTATCTGGACCCCTTTCTCCCTCATGTTAAGCATATTAGTTTTGAGGTTTTAAGACGATCGTTCCGTTAGTTTGGCGATATTGAGACATTTCGCCTCATTTTTTTGTCAATATTAAGACCTTTCGTGCCCTACAGGTGTTGATTTTTTTCTTGGCGAGCCATACCTAGCCTCTAAATTTAGAAGGAACCGGCCTTCGGCCTGGAATTTTTTTTACCGAAAATTTTACAAATTTATTCTTGAAAGGGGATGTAGGGGGTGTTTTTCTAAGCTTGATGGAGGTCTAGTGAGGAAACTCAAATAAGAAATTAATTAATAAATATATTGACCAAAAACCAAGCACCACCCCCTTAATCGAATCACTCTTATCACCAGTTTGTAATGTATTTGCCATTTAATGTTATCGTAAAATTAAGGATAATATAATATAGGAGTCCCCCCCCCCCCTCTCTCTCTCTCTGTATCTATTAATCCAGCTATTTTATACATCTATCTATATACATATACATTTACCCCCCCCAACACGTTCAGGTACTAGGCCTCTTGATTATTCTGTTGATATTACAGTATATTAAGACGGAGAGAGAGGGAGAGCGATCAACAGGCGGCTCCCTTCTCCTCCCTGGCCTCTAACTCCTCCTTCTCCTCCTCCTCCTCCTCCTTCTTTACTTCCTCTTCCTCCTCCTTTACTGTTGCGCTGTCATGTGGATTTTTTTCCATTCATTCATTCATTAATTTGTTCATTTATTCTCGTCCTCCTGCCACGCACATTTGTCCCAGGGCAGTCTTCCCTTTCCATTGTTCCCTTACTCACTCTAAAATATTGTTTGGACACTTGACCATCAGTGTTTTGGAGGGCAAGCAGCCTTGAGGGGTCGCTGGTCCTGTTGTTGCTTGATTTCCTTTGTACTCATCCTCCTCCTTTTCCTTCTTCTTTACTTCCTCCTCCTCCTCCTCCTCCTTTGCTTTTGCGCTGCCATGTGGATTTTTTTACCATTCATTCATTAATTCATTCTTTCATTCATTCACCTCCTCCTCCTCCTCCTCCCTCCCACCAACACTATTTACATATATCCCAGGTTAGTGTTCCGGTAAGTGACTTGGGCCACAATATTTACTGCTCTTTACCTCCGCAGTATTTCGTGTATTTATATATTTACTTGCGTATTATGTTTGAGCATCGGAAGAAGTATATACATTTCTAGTTCTGTTTTATTTTTCATCTTCTTCATCTCCTCCCTTTTCTCTTTCTTTTATCTATTTCTCCTCTTCTTCTTCTCTCTTTATCTCTCTCTCCTCTCCTTTTTCTCTCTCTTTATCTCTCTCCTCTCCTTCTTTTCTTTCTTATTTTCTCTCTCCTCTCCTTCTTCTCTTGTCTTTATGTCTCTCCTGTATATCTTCTTCCTCCTCCTTCCTCGTGACAGCAGTACTCAGGTGTTTCCCAAGTTACTTAAGGTCCGGTAAGTGCCTTGAGGGCTTATTAGTACTTATGTTTACCTTCTGATTATTGAGTTGTTTATTATTATTATTATTATTATTATTATTATTATTATTATTATTATTATTAAAATACCCCGGAAAAGGAAAGACCCTCAGACAGGAGAGACCGAAGGAGTGGAAGAAGAAGTAAGACCGAGCAAGAGAAAGGAACAAGAAGAACCGAAGAAGGAAAGGACAAGGACAGAGAAAGGCATCCACCACAAGGATCTGCAGCAGTAGCGAAGCTCAGGAACAGATGAATCGCTATGCTGAAGAAGGACACACAGAAGGAGGAATATCCACCCACGCCGGGCAAGACGATTCGCCCCACAACGTCCCTTAAAAAGAAGATAGTTTTCCGTCAACCCTTTTGAAAGAACCAAGACACTATAATATGTTTTCCTTTTTCCTATCTTCTTTTCTGTTATGTACCATGTAATATAAATAATAAGATATGCCATGTATGATAAGTAATAAGATGTGTTATTAATATTAAGAATATAATCAACCAGTATGAGATGAATAAGCTATGATGTTTTGATTAAACCTAACTAAGCAATGTAAATATGAAATAGTACATCAATAGATCTTTGGGACATAGTTTCCTACACACACATAATTATGTCTTCTTTGATCCTCTGACTATCTCTTCTAATTATACAAACCACATGCTCTTCATTCTCATAAGTTTATATGCATATCAGATAGTACCAAAGTAGCCACCACGCAGAGTGGCGCTGCTGTTCGTCTACCACGCGCCGGAAACCAGCGGCTCGCTCGATAGCTCCTCAGGAATACCAACCCATTCTGGGAAAGACGCCTCCTGAAATGCTATATTAATAGAAAGCTTACAATGCAATAGTTGATGAATCATTGTCAACATAAATCATACTAATAATTATACATAAGTAGATCCTCATTTCAGGACCCTGTGAGTGAGTATGATATATATAAAGTACTTCGATGCACATCCTGCAATTCTTTCTTTTGTTTTGCACACGACACTAGCTCCCGCTCAAGTTAAGAATTAAGGAACTCGCTTCCCTGAACAAAGTTATTATTTTCCAAGGCTCTATTGACCTTACCTATATATGTTATAATTATTTTCTTAACCATTGATAAAGTACCCTTCTGAGTAATATGTCTCTTGATATAAGTACCACTGTGCGACCTAGTAAATTGAATTATAAAGAAAATATCTTGACCACCAGAACAAGAAGGTTCTATAGACCCCTCCAGGCATACATCCTCATGCCCTTACCATCCTATAGGTTAGCAAGGACCCCTCGCAGTAATCCTCAATACCAGGTCAAGATAATTTAGGAGAGTTAAGCTATTTTAAGGCTTCTTAAGTACTGGCATCCCACCTTTAGAAGTCTTAGGATTAAACCTCCATTCAGTTGGACCTACGGCATCCCGAAAGTCTGATATACTGTCTGTGAGCTAAAAAACATATTTTAGGGATCTTTGTTGGTTGCGGCATCCCGTCAGCTAACATAGAGACTCTTGATAGGTTGTGTCTACTAAAATTATAGTAGTGAAGTGACTGGCATCCCAGAGCTTCATTCCTACTATTTAGTTACCGAAACTGTGGCCTGTTACAGGAAACTTTGTTACCACTGGCATCCCAGTGATTAACATAGCTTCTGTTACTTGTATAAAGCTTTCCTTAACTTGGGAAGAAGGACCTACGGCATCCCGCCCCTTCCTCTCTAGTTAAAGAAAGTCCACTTGCACCCTCTCTAAAAGAAGTTGAGGAGAACGGCATCCCGTCCTCAATATTCTCTAGAGTTGAAAGTGCTCGCACCCTCTCTAAAAGAAGTTGAGGAGAACGGCATCCCCGTCCTCAATATTCTCTAGAGTTGAAAAGTACTCGCACCCTCTCTAAAAGAAGTTGAGGAGAACGGCATCCCGTCCTCAATATTCTCTAAGAGTGAAAAGTGCTCAGTCCTACTCCAGGAACTTTGTTACTACTGGCATCCCAGTATCTAACATTGTCTCTTTTGTTAGGTCCCACTTCCCTTAGTAAAAGTGGAGAGACTCCGGCATCCCGACCTCTCTATTATTACTCTTGGAAGTGAACCCTGTGACAGTGTCCTTTCAGAGGAACTTTGTTGCTACTGGCATCCCAGTATCTAACATTGTCCTTTCTGCTAGGTTTAGCTTTCCCTAGTACAAGTAGAAAGACTTCGGCATCCTGACCTCTCTACTATTACTCTTGGAAGTGAACACTGTGCAAAGTGTTCTCTCAGAGGAACTTTGTTACTACTGGCATCCCAGTACCTAACATGGTCCCCTCTGCTAGGTTCCACTTTACCTAGTAAGAGTTGAGAGACTCCGGCATCCCGACCTCTCTACTTATTATTTAAAGTGAACACTACCACTTTTCACAGGTAGTCTCGAAACATCTGAGACCGCTGTGAGAGAAGGGCTTGGCGAGATACCCTCAAGGGGACTCTGCATACACAAGTCCTAGGTGCACTGAGTCTGTGGCATCCCATTAGACTGTGTAACTAAAAGGTTTAAACACCGCCCCAGGTCCCCCGAACCTCTTAAAACGGTCAGGACAGTCAGGAAGAGTAGTTCTAAAATCTTCCTGCATTTGTCCGATTTCGTGCCATAGGCTATACGTTCTTACTGAGGCACGATATTTAAGACCCTAGTTCAAGAGTACCTTAACAGGACTTCATCAACGGTTAATATACAGATCAGGATAGTCGAGTATTCCACATAACCTCTAGAATACTCGCGTTTGTCCGGTATGGTGCCCAACAGTAATTGCCAGATGATTACTATATGTTATGGAGCCATACTAAAGATCTCAAACCCATCAACCCATCTGTAACTATCTTTACACAGCCGGCCAACCTGGACAGCCTACGGAGGAGCAGAAGACTACAGCCAGCCAACACCCTAATCATCGTCGGCAAGAATATATAGAAAAGACCCCTAAGTCGATGACCAGAAAAGAGAGAGAGTGCCTAAGTCAATCTACAAAGTGATCAGAAATAAAACAGAGTCCCCCAGCGACTCTGCCAAAAATCCAAGTTCGAGAGTGAAATAAACAGAGTCCCACCAAAGTGCTAAAAAGATCAAAAATCCCTTATCGTGCTATTATTCGGAATTTATAGAAAAGAAGTTATGTTACGACCACTCCATAGCCTACAGAAGTGTTTCCGACCATGAAGAGTGATTTCTGAATTTATGCCATTTAAGCCAGTTTTGAGGCTAAGCGACTCTACCATTATTTCGATCAAGTGAAAATATTTCAGAGTCCACAAGAGTCTCTGTCATTATTTTAATACCTGAAATATTTCAAAGTCCATACTCAGTTGACTTTGAACTTGCTCTCATACCAGTGCGCACGGTATATAACTCAAGATACATATACGTGAACTAATATAACCACATATAACATCGCAAGTCTACTTCTTTACAAGTACAGTGAACTATTATAGCTGATGATATTACTTGTATTCACCCTCGATAACCATTAGTGTATAGGATTCCAGATAAAAGGAATACCATTAAGCTGTGCTAAATACTGTACCTGACCTCTATCCAGATCCGCGACTGTGCTCGGGGATGGAAAATATACTAAGTGCTATTCATTGGTTGTGTTTCAAAACTCACATTCATACACCATTGTGTAATTAGAGAGTAAGGGAATAAAGCTGTATTCTAAAACTATATTTTGGCGATATACAATTATATCCTCTGTTGTCTTCTTTATATGTATTGTATGAACTCGGAAGTCCCAGTCTAGTAGAACTCACCTATATCAATCGTTAATCCCTCGTTAAGACTCATCAGGAGACTTGGTTATCAGTCCTCACGTCAACCACCCGCACCCATCAATCATTTTAATAGCCCCTTTGTGTCGGTCGGTAGGTCTGGGGCTACCTGGGTCTACCTCTAGTACTCTTGTCTGTTTGTCTGTCTAGCTATGTACTCTTTATTGTCGATCACACACACCCACACGCACACACACACTAGCTCACTCACTCACTCTCACACACACTCACTCTATATCTATCAATCAATCAATCAATATATATATATATATATATATATATATTATACTGTATAGTTATATTATATTTACTCTTTTTACTCTCTCTCTCTCTCTCTCTATCCATCTATCTACATTTATCTATCTATCTTACCAATTTTTCCTCCCCCCTTCTTCTTTCCCACTTCCTATGATCGCAAATGGCATTATGGGATCCCTTTATTGGTTCTGGAGGTCGTAGCCAGCTGGGAAACTAGGGAGCATTAAGGATCCAAAAGAGCGCCTAATAAATTGATCCAACCCATAAGAGGAAGTGAGGGGGGGAGGAAGAGGAGCAGGGATAACAGAAAGTAGGGTAAGAGACGAGAGGGGGAAGGAGGGAGGGGGGGGTGGGGAGAGAGACGATCTAGATAGGTCTTTTATTTTGTGGGCCATATTAAGGAGGTTGTTGTTGTTGTTCCCTAAGCTGCCTGGCCGAACAGCCCCGAGTCCCTGAGAAAGGCCATGGCCATGATCGGGCTTTCCCACAGAGCTCTCATTGAGTGTAGATTGTGTTGTTAGCGTAAGTGGTTGTGTGAAATGCAGTCTTCTATGATGTGTTTAATGGTATGGGGTGCTGTGTTACATCCCGGGCAGGCGTCGACAACGGAGTCATCCAGTCTCTTCTGATAGCTCAGGAGAGCTCGATGGTGTCCGCATCTCAGCCTGGCCAGGTGGACTCTGTCCTCGCGAGGAAGGGAGGATTCGGAAGGATGGATTTCGGGAGGTCGTGCGTGCAGCTGCGTGTTGTCTGTGAGTGAGTGGATGGATCGGTGAGAGATATGAGTATGGATGTGCTTCTGGAAGTTGGTTCGGGGTGGGCAGGGAGGGAGAGAGGACAATAATTGTGTGTGATACCGTGTGCTGGGTGTTGTTTTGATATTTCTTGGTGTCTGTGGGTGTGTTGCCATGTAGTTTAGTGGGTGGTCTTGGTTCGTGGAGGCTGCTGCCCGGAATTGAGTGCCTCTCATGTCCAGATGGTCTTTGACTTTGAGGATTTTGGTTTCTTGATGTAGGTGATCTGTGGGTGAAGTAGCTGTGCAGCCTGTAATGATCTTCAGGGCTTTGTTTTGAATAGTCTGTAAGGTCTTATGATGTGTTTCAGCTAGGTTAGAAGCCCAGGCTGGGCTTGCGTATTCCATCACTGATCTTATGTATTGTTTATATACTGTGGTGGTAGTTTCTTTGTTGTGTCCAAATTTTGTGTGAGCAAGTGACCTGAGGGTGTTAAGTCTGGGTGTCAGTTTCTTTTTAATGTTTGTGGTGTGCTGTTTGAATGTCATATGAGTATCATATGTTACTCCTAGGATTTTGGGTGTGTGTGTATGTGTTAGGGGTGTGTTGTTTATGGTGAGTTGAGGGATGTATTCGTGTTCTCCTGCCCAACTTGTGAGCAGGGTTGCGGTGGATTTGGCTGGGCCTAGATTAAGTCTGTTTGTAGTGCACCAGCCATGTAGTGTGTTGAGATAGGGTTGAAGGAGATCTGTTGCTCTTTTTGGGTCATGGTGTGTGCATGTGAGTGTTATGTCATCTGCATAGGAGGCTAAGTTTATTTGGGGCGTATTGGGTGTAGTTATATCGTGCATGTACAGATTGAAGAGTGCAGGCAATAGGACGGATCCTTGTGGGACTCCGTTTGGAAAGTTTCTGATTTTAGATGACTGACCGGCAAAAGATACGTGTGCACATCTGCCTGCTAGGAAGTTGGCCAGCCACCTTTTTGTGTTGTTGTGCATGTTTTTGTTGTAGATTTTGTTTGTTAGGTTGTGGCGGGGGATGGCATCGAAGGCTTTACTAATGTCGAGTGTGGCTAATAGTGATCTGTGTGGTGGTCTAGCTGAGTTGATGCCGTCGAAAGCTCTTTGTGTAAGGTCTGTGAGAAGAGTTTGTGGAGTGCAGTGGCCTAAAGCCATGTTGTGTTGGAGTTAGGGGTAGGTCAGGTGTAATTAGTTGTAATACTAGGTGTTCCATGACTTTGGAGGGGGAGCAAAGAAGTGTGATGGGGCGGTGCGAGGAGGGTAGCGTGGGGTCTTTGTTGGGTTTGGGGAATGTGATGATGATACCATGCTTCCAAATGTCTGGTATTGTGTTGTGTGAATAGCTGTAGTTTGATATGTTAGTGAGTGCTTGTATGCCTTGTGGTCCCAGGTGTCTGAGGTGTATGTTGCTTATGTTGTCTAGGCCACAGGCGGGTGAGTGCTTGAGATTGTTGATGATATGCTTTGTCTGGTGATTGGTGAAGGGTGTATAGTCAGGGTCTGTGGGGAATTGTCTCTTACGTCGGATGACACGTCGGTCGTCTTTGTGAGGTTTTAGGTGGCTGACATGTGAAAAGTGATTGATGAGAGTGTTTGCTTGTTGTTTACACGAAGGAGTAGAGTCTGTTGTTGTGATTGCAGCATGTGATTGTGTTGTGTTGCTGTTGGAAAGTGTGATGCTGTTTAGTGTTTTGTAGAGTTTTTTGGGGTTTGTTTTGTGATCAAGTGTTTGTAGGAAGTTATTCCAATTTAGTTTTTGTTGTTCTTGTATTTTGTTGTTAGTTTGGGTGTTGAGTGCTTGAATTTGTTGTGTGATGTCTTGTGTGTGGGATGCTGGGGAGTGTTTCAGTATGTCGCGTTGTCTGATGAGGTTTTGAATTTCTGGTGTGAAGTTGGGGTTGTGTCTTTTCCTGTTACCTCTTGGAATGTGTTTCTTGTCAGTGTTTTGGATAGTTTTATTGAGTATGTGTACAGCATTGTTGATGTTAGTGATGGGTGTACTGTTTAGAGTTGTGAAGTGTTGTTCTGTCTCATTTGTGAATGCTTCCCAGTTAGCTCTTTTATAATTGGTGTATGTGTGTTTGTGGCTAGCTGGGGTGAGTCTGGTTTTGGTGGTGATAATGATCGGGAGGTGGTCAGAGCCTAAGGTTCTGACCACCCTCCAGGATGTTGTGGGGGCGAGTTCTGGGGAGCAAAAGGTGATGTCTGGAGATGATGGGTTATAGAGGGCTTGGTGAGGAATATGGGTATGTTGATGGATGTCGTTAAGGATGATGAGGTTATCGGTATGGTTTTGTAGTACCAGCCCTCTGTCTGTGTCGGGGTTGTCGACAAACCAGGCCGACGTCTTGGCGTTGAAGTCACCACCCAGGATGATGTGTGGGGTGTTTGTGATGTGTTGTAAGTGTGGTCTGTATTCATTTGGTACTGTAGGGGATGTTTGGGGAGGGATGTATGTGTTTATGATGGTTATGTTGGAGTTGTTGCCAGTGCGTATTTTAATTGACTGTATTTCTGTTGTGTTATCATTTGGGGGGAGGAGGGATTTGGTTTGTACACTGGTTACTATGTATGATATTTCTTTGTGTACCAGGGTGATGAGTCCACCGCCCCCGCCGACAGCCCGGTCTTGTCTGATGTTGGTGAAATTATGAAATGTGGGTGTTTTTTGTGTTGTGCGGAGTTTTGTTTCTTGTAAGATGGCAATGTGTATGTTGTGTTGTTTGATGAAGTGTGAGAGTTCGTGTTTCTTTGTGTTGATGCCATCTATGTTCAGTTGAAGAATGTTAATGTTATGTGCACGATGTATGTTGGGTGCTGCTGCACGAGGATGGGGTGGGGGTGAGGTGGGGGTGGGGATTGGGGAGCAGGAGATGGGGGTTGGAATGGATTAGGATGGGGTCTGGTGTGTTGAGTTGAGGATGTGGATGGTATGGGAAGGTTAGGTGGGTTAGGAAGGAGAGGTGGACGGGTTTTAGGGGGGGGAGTGGATGATATGGGAAGGTTAGGTGGGTTGGGGAGGAGAGGTGGACGGGTTTTAGGTGAGGGAGTTGACTGGGAAAGGGAGGGGCATGAGGAACAGGTCCAGGTGTTTGTGTAGTGTTTCTTGTAGGCAAGTGTTGTGCAGGTGAAGTGGGTCCAGTTCCCGCATGAATTGCAGAGAACTGAACCCTTAGTATGGCGACTCGAAGTGATGGGTTTTGAGCAAGTTGGACATAATGTATGTGTACGTGGGTCCTGGGTTGCTCTCAATGTCTCCGGCTAGAAGAAGTCTTCGAGAAATGACAGCCGGAGAGTCATTTCTCGGTGTAGGAAAAACTGTGTGATGTGTGTGTGTTGTGTGAGAGGTGTGGAAATTCCCGGCGCGACCGAAGCCGCTCCAAGGACCCGTGCCCCCAGGGAGGGGGCAGGGGATGGTTGTGACGGTTTGGCTCCCGAAACTGCTCCCCGCGGCCGGCATCCGGTTTTCCTCCACTGGTCGTTGATTTTGTCTTCGGCCGTGGAGGGTCGGCAGCCATCCGCGGTTGGCAGCCTCGGGAAGTGGCCCCACGGCGTAGACGCCGCCACATCAGGACCTTAAGGAGGTTGAATTTATCAGTGTCCGGATGTAACAATGGTGGGCCTGAGAGAGAGAGAGATAGAGAGAGAGACAGACAGATGATAGTATATATTATATTTATGTATATATACAGTATATATACGGTATATATATATATATATATATATATATATATATATATATATACTGTATATATATATATAAGAACATAAGAACATAAGAAAATGGGACTCTGCAAAAAGCCGATCGGCCCATACAAGGCAGATCCCTGTCACACCCAACCCCAATTACAAGGCCCAATTATATATAGGCCCAACTCAATAATACCTTGAGTACTGCCCCCACCAAAATGGTCAGGGATTAACACAAGATTACGGGGTCTGTTGAGCGCCGATTGGCCCACACCTGGTAGAGCCCCCTCCCACCCAACCCAATATCTACTGTATATATTGTTACGACCCTGGCGGCCACGAAGCAGTTGGCTCGCTTGACCAGAGTAGCAACAGTGAGTTTTTATGATTCTCAAGTCTCTGGTAGAATTTTGGCTGTATGTTGTTGCTTGCTTTCCTTTCACTTCATATAAATCAAACTGCTAAAGAATTATATACTAGTCATAAAGGAAGATTAGCTAGGTAGCTTAGAAGTTCCAGAATAACTTCTAGATCTATCTATCTATTTATCTATTGCCTGACGCCGTGATCCCCGAAGGGGTGGCCACGAACGAACCGCCCCCATGCACCTTTGTCCCCAGTCAGTCGACGCCCCTTCCCCAACCAGCACCGCCTTTGTTCATATACTTCCTCACTCCATCCTTCCACCTCTCTTTCGGTCTACCTCTCCCTCTCTGTCCCTCCACCTCGCTCTCGTACACCCTCTTAGTCATTCTCTCGCTTTCCATACGTTCCATATGGCCGAACCATCTCAAGTTGTTCCTTTTCACACTTTCCAGCACATCTACCTCCACACCACACCTCCTTCTTACTTCCTCATTTGTCTGTCTATCCCTCCATGTAACTCCGCACACACTTCTTAAGTAATTCATTTCCACTTCTCTCACTCTTGGTCTGAGTCTCTCAACCAACGTCCATGCTTCGCTTCCGTAAGACAGTGTCGGGATTACCACACTGTCATGCAAGGACTTCTTCACTTCCATACTGACCACCCTATTTCTTGTTACTGCTTTCAGCGTTCCTACAACCCTCTTCCCCTGTTGTACCCTCTCCCGCACTTCTTCATCCATAGTCCCATCTTTACTCAACACACTGCCCAGATACTTAAAAGAGTTGACGATCTCCATAGCCTGACCGTTTAACTTCACCTCACACTCTGTGACTTCACCCCTTTCGAAGACCATAACCTTGCTCTTCCCCGCATTTACCTTCAAATTCCGTTTTTCGCACACTGTTCCAAACTCACTTACCAGACCCTGCAACTCCCATTCATTATCACTCATCAGAACTGTATCATCTGCAAACAGTAGCTTCCACTCAATTCCCTCCCTTTTCAGCGATACACCAACATCCACTGCTCTTGATAGTATTTCTTTCATGACTCCATCCATATATACAGAAAACAACTATGGGGACATCACACACCCCTGTTTCAAACCAACATTCAGGTCAAAGAACTTGCTCTGCTCACTCTCCACACGTACTGCCGCCTTTGCACCCTCATACATGCTCTTCACTACTTTCAGCAACTTGCCCTCTACTCCGTATATTCTAAGTACTTTCCACAAACCTTCTCTATCCACTCTGTCATAGGCCTTCTCCAAGTCCATAAAGGCAACATACACCTTTTGTTTCTTCTCCAGATACTTCTCCACAACACAATTCAGGGTAAAAATCTGATCTAGACATCCTCTTCCCTTCCTAAAACCTCCCTGCTCGTCGCCTATCCATTTCTCCGTTCTCACTCTCACTCTCTCAATCACTACCCTACTGTATACCTTCCCTACTACGCTTAGAAGACATATTCCTCGGTGGTTACCACACACTCTTCTTTCCCCTTTGCTCTTATATAGGGGGACTATTATGCCAGTCTTCCAGTCATCGGGTGCACTCCCCTTCTCCCATGCTAGTTTGCACATTTTCCATACCCATTCGATCACTATCTCACCACCATACCTCAACATTTCCCCACACACTCCATCTGTTCCAGGTGCTTTCCCCAACTTCACTCTTTTCATGGCTTCCCACACTTCTGACCTCCTGATCCCCACCTCCACCTCCACTACTTCTCTTCTTCTCCATCCCATACCATATCCAGCTATGTTTGCTGGCTCTTCATTCCTTACATTTAGCAACTCATTGAAGTACTCCCTCCATCTTTCGACTCTCTCTTGCTTCTCGGCTAGCATTCTCCCATTCTTATCTAATTTACTAATTATTATTTTGATTAATTATGATTAGTATGATTATTTACGCCAGATCGTTGACTGCTCGCTAGTTTGCCCAATATTAAATTATTTCAATGCTTAGTCAACTAGAAATTACAACAAGGACGCCTTGCAAGTTATTAAGTATCAAAATATAAGGTGCTTAACAAATTGACTAATAAACAATTAGTTTAACTATTCAATAATAAAGTCACCAATAAACCTCTCCATTGTCACGCCACATTGTTAACCTTTCTAGATTCATAGAACAAAATTAATACACTAACACAAGGCGGCACGAAAGCTCACCTTAACACACCTGGCAGTTATAACCTGTCATAATTTAACTGCAAGACCACACCACGCATGTTAAGTACGGTATCTTAGAGTTACAATTCAAAGTTAAGTCAAGTTAAATAATGTCAGGTAAATTGAACACCATTACCACTTTAGTAATATAAAAATATAAATCTTATCTGTTACTGCCATGTCTGAACTATCTCCTCCATCGCCTCTTCTCACCCTCACGATCTCAGCCGAGTCAGGAATACAACTGATCTCTACACCCAAGTCTACCCCTTAACCCTTTACGAGCGGCCTATGCGGTTTATTTATATGTACCGCCCAGCGGGGTGTTTTTAGCCAAAATAGGGCTGTTTACGTGATCATTTTCATGCCTAAATAAGACCCAGAACGTAAAACAAGTATCTATCCCTGAAAGGGCATAAACAGAGCTTTCGAATGACACCATACCGATCCTTTTATGATGGCTAGTTTTCTTGCAATAACCGTGCAACGCGAGTGCAAAAAGCATGTAATTAGCCACTTTCCCGATACAATTCCGTATATAGCGAGTGAGAGAGGTAGGAGGGAGGTGAGATTCGTGTCAGTGGTTCGCCGCGGTGGTCTGGAGCAGTCATACACTCGCTACTCTCCTGCCACCACTTGTCTCTCTCTCTCAGCAACATTACGTGCTGAAATTGCCACTCGAGTTATGTCGAGCGCCGCCACATAGTCCAGCTTTATTTAACTCGACTTATGTGGTGAGCCGCTTTTTAAGGGTTAAATACACATTCTATTTGGTCTCTAGCGAATCACCAAGCCCCATTATCATGACGTGATGGACAGTTCCGGTCTCGCCATGCCGCTTCCAATCATATCACTCTTGTCCTGCCGGCGCCTATCAGGAAGCTCTCACCCCCACTCGTTTGACCCCTCCATACGGGCCGAAACCATCCAACAGCTTCCTATGTCAAGAGGGGGTCCTGGGGGTCATGGTGGGCTGAGTGTAGAGGGCTCAATTCCTCCAACTAGGCACTTTGTCTCCAGACTGGTTGCCTCGTCTGTCACAATATATATATATATATATATATATACATTCAGTATGTACAGTCGCGCTAATAAGTCATGTCCCAGCTGTCATTACGTTTGGCTTGCTCTGTGCTGTATTAATGTCTGTCAGATGTTGAATAGGGTGGGTAAATGTAGGAACATGTTTGTATATTTCACTCGATATGAAGAAATGAAGCTTAGATATTGCTGATACCAATTATTGATCAAAACATACTTGGTGCCGAGACATCACTTATTAGGCCGACTGTACTGTACACTATATTATATAAGTAGTAGAAAATATTGTACTTATTTTAACTATAAAATCATTACCGGGTATAATAAAGAAACTACATATTCTGCTCTATTTTAGTATAGTGCAGGAACGAAAGGTCTTAATATTGACAATGAAATGGGGCGAAAGTTCTTAAAATCGACAAACTAATAGGGCACATGTCTTAAAATCTCAAAATTAAGGATGCTAAACATGAGGGAAAAGAAGGTCCAGAAAAACGGCCTATCTCCCCTTAACGATTGTCTCAGCTGTTACGTTCAACAGAACATTATCTTCTAACCCCTTCTGTACCGGTGTCGTCTTTTTTTGTTTGATGTCGGCAACATTTAGACGATTTTATGAAGCTTGAGAAGGATATATGGTAGCTGAATGGATTAATTGAGATAGTCGGTAGCGTTTTTATGGGTAGACGTCCTTCCTATACTGAATAAAATCGCCTAATAGTTGCTAAATAAAATTGAAAAAACGTCGCCAGTACACAATAAGGGTTAATTATATCTACCGTCTGTGTTCTCGACTGTATGCCTATTTCTTCGATAAGTATGTCTATCTTTCTCCATCATTTTGTTTTTATTTGTGTAGGTATTTGTCTCTCGTTTTTCTTTCCACCCCTCCCCCTCTCTTCCTTCCACATAGATTCTCTCCTCTCCCACCCTCTCTCTCCCCCTCTCAGAATTCCCTCACCATACCCAGTCGATCTTCCCTCCACCCTTCTCTACTCTACTCCTCCACCTCCCTTTCCTCCTCTTCCTTTCCCTCCACCCCTCTACTCTACAGTACTTCCCCCCCTCCTCTAAGGAAGCTCTTCTAAGGAAGCTAAGGATGAGCTCTCCAAACCACTGACATTACTATTCAATAAATCCTTGCAGTCTGGAACTATGCCTGATCAGTGGAAGATAGCCAACGTAACACCGATATTAAAAAAAGGCAGCAAATCCCTACCCAGTAACTATCGTCCAATTAGCTTAACCTCAGTTGTATGTAAAATGCTAGAAACGGTCATAAGAGACAGACTCGTAAATCACTTGGAGGAAAATAACATACTTAAAGATACTCAACACGGCTTTCGTAAAAAACGTTCCTGTTTAACAAACCTCATAGACTTCTTCCACGATATCCTCAACCTCTACGATGAGAGTAAAGCTGTAGATATTATATACCTTGATTTTCAAAAAGCCTTTGACAAAGTTCCCCACAAACGTTTACTGCTAAAACTAAAAGCGCATGGAATACAAGACGGTGTGTTGAAATGGATAGAAAATTGGCTCAGCGACAGAAAGCAAAGAGTAGTCATAAACGGTAAGGCATCTAAATGGACCAATGTAAGTAGCGGGGTACCCCAGGGATCGGTACTAGGACCAATTCTCTTTCTAATTTACATCAACGACATAGATGAGGGTCTCACCTGTACAATCTCAAAATTTGCTGACGATACAAAAATTGCAAATAGCGTACTCTCAAAAGATCAAGTTGACGATATGCAACACAATCTAGATAAATTGTCATGTTGGGCCCAAATTTGGCAAATGAGTTTCAATGCGGATAAATGTAAAGTACTACATATCGGATACCTAAATGAGAAAGCAAACTATTCGATGAATGGCACTCAGCTTAAGAATGTAAACAGAGAAACCGATCTGGGAGTAACAATATCGAGTAACCTAAAACCGAGTCAACAATGTTCAGACGTTGTTAAGAAGGCAAACAAAATAATTGGCTTTATAGGCAGATCATTTGAGCATAAATCCAAAGACGTAATCCTAACCCTTTACAATTCCTTAGTCCGCCCTCTTCTGGAATACTGCGTTCAATGCTGGTGCCCATATTACCAAAAAGACATAAACAAGCTAGAACGAGTTCAACGTAGAGTTACCAAAATTATACCTAGCCTAAAGAACAAGCCATACGAAGAGCATCTTAGATAATTAAATCTATTTCCTTTAACCCAGCGCAGATTAAGAGGTGACTTAATTCAAGTGTTCAAAATCATCAAAGGCATCGACAATATGAACTGTAGTAAGTACTTCTCTATCGACCAATCTAATTACACGTGGGGAAACGGTTGAAAAATTATTGGTAAATCTTTTAACTCACACGAATCTAAGAATTTCTTCTTCAATCGAGTTGTCAACTTGTGGAATGGGCTTCCCTGAGACGTTATAGACTGCAGCACCGTTGATTCATTTAAATTCCGCCTAGACAAATATCTCGCATCAAACCCGCGACTGACTGCGTTTGTAAATGAATAACTTTATCCTCCCCTCAGTTACTAACCCATATGTTCCCTACTAACTTCCTAGTCCTGCCACGTTAGTGGCAGGGCAGTAGTTCCCTTTCCAATGTTCCCTTACCCACTCTAAACCACTGTTTGGACACTTGATCCTCAGTGTTTTGGAGGACAAGCAGCCTAGAAGGGTCACTAGAACTGTTGTTGCTTGATTTCCTTTGTACTCCTTTGTACTCCCTTTCCCTCCACCCTTCTCTACTCTACTTACCCCCTCCTCCCTTTCCCTCCACCCCTCTCTACTCTACTCCTCCCTCCTCCCTTTCCTCCTCTTCCTTTCCCTCCACCTCCTCTCTACTCTACTTCCCCCTCCTCCCATTCCCTCCACCCTCTCTACTCTACTCCCCCCCTCCTCCCTTGCCTCCCTCTTCCTTTCCCTCCAGCCTCTCTACTCTACTCCCCTCCCTCTTCCTTTCCCTTCACCCCTCTCTACTCTACTCCCCCCCTCCTCCTCTTCCTTTCCATCGACCCCTCTCTACTCTACTTCCCCCTTCCTCCCTCTTCCTTTCCCTCCACCCCTCTCTACTCTACTCCCCTTCCCTCCATTTCTCCCCTCTTCCTTTCCCTCCACTCCTCTCTACTCTACTCCCCCCCTCCTCCCTCTTCTTTTCCCTCCACCCCTCTCTACTCCTCTCATCTCTCTTCCTTCCTTCCCTTCCTCTCTCTCTACTTCTTCCCCCTGCCTTCTCCCCCTCCTTCCCTCTCGCCCCAAAAATATCCGCTCTACTAAATGAAGTTGGCTATTAAAAGTTTTCTCCCAAATCTACACGAAGAGGGAGATAGGGGATGGTCAGGGGTTGAGAGAGAGAGAGAGAGTGGGGGTGAGGGAGAAGGAGTTGGGAGAAACGTAGAAAAGGAGGAAGTTTAACAAATTAAAGGTCAGAAATAGACGGTAGTAAAGAAGGAAGAATTAATAAGAGAGAGAGAGAGAGAGAGATAGAGAGATAGAGATAGAGAGAGGGGGGCAAGAGGAAGAGTGGGGGGGGGGAGAGGGAGGGGAAGAAGGAGAGTGGAGGGGGAGAGAGGAGAGAGGGAGGGAAAGAAGGAGAGTGGGGGGGGGAGAGGGGGGGGGGGAAGAAGGAGAGTGGGGGGGGGGGGGAGAAGGAGTTGGGAGGAACGTAGAAAAGAAGAAAGGTTATACAATCAAAAGGGAGAAATAGTGGGTAGTATACCCACTAATATATATATATATATATATTGTCACGGCCAAGTAGGTAACGTTAACCCAAGATAATACCAATTAACCTACCTGTAACTAGCCATCTGCTGTAGAGTGGTAAAAGCACAGGTGTCGGACGCTAAAACCCTCATAATGAATGTTATTACTTAAATATTTGCTACAGACTATATACTACTGGGGCTATATACTACTGGGACTATATACTACTGGGACTATATACTACTGGGACTATATACTACTGGGACTATATACTACTGGGACTATACTATATACTACTGGGACTATATACTACTGGGGCTATATACTACTGGGACTATACACTACTGGACTATATACTACTGGGACTATATACTACTGGGACTATATACTACTGGGACTATATACTACTGGGACTATATACTACTGGGACTATATACTACTGGGACTATATACTACTGGGACTATATACTACTGGGACTATATACTACTGGGACTATATACTACTGGGACTATATACTACTGGGACTATATACTACTGGGGCTATATACTACTGGGAATATACTACTGGGACTATATACTACTGGGACTATATACTACTGGGACTATATACTACTGGGACTATATACTACTGGGGCTATATACTACTGGGACTATACTACTGGGACTATATACTGGGACTATATACTACTGGGACTATATACTACTGGGACTATATACTACTGGGACTATATACTACTGGGGCTATATACTACTGGGACTACTGTATATACTGGGACTATATACTGGGACTATATACTACTGGGACTATATACTACTGGGACTATATACTACTGGGACTATATACTACTGGGACTATATACTACTGGGACTATATACTACTGGGGCTATATACTACTGGGACTATATACTACTGGGACTATATACTACTGGGACTATATACTACTGGGACTATATACTACTGGGACTATATACTACTGGGACTATATACTACTGGGACTATATACTACTGGGGCTATATACTACTGGGACTATATACTACTGGGGCTATATACTACTGGGACTATATACTACTGGGACTATATACTACTGGGACTATATACTACTGGGACTATATACTACTGGGACTATATACTACTGGGGCTATATACTACTGGGACTATATACTACTGGGGCTATATACTACTGGGACTATACAGTATACTACTGGGACTATATACTACTGGGACTATATACTACTGGGACTATATACTACTGGGACTATACAGTATACTACTGGGACTATATACTACTGGGGCTATATACTACTGGGACTATACAGTATACTACTGGGACTATATACTACTGGGACTATATACTACTGGGACTATATACTACTGGGACTAAATACTACTGGGACTATATTCTACTGGGGCTATATACTGGGGCTATATACTACTGGGACTATATACTACTGGGTCTATACTACTGGGACTATATACTACTGGGACTATATACTACTGGGGCTATATACTACTGGGACTATATACTACTGGGACTATATACTACTGGGACTATATACTACTGGGACTATATACTACTGGGACTATACTACTGGGACTATACTACTGGACTATATACTACTGGGACTATATACTACTGGGACTATATACTACTGGGACTATATACTACTGGGACTAATACTACTGGGACTATATACTACTGGGACTATATACTACTGGGACTATATACTACTGGGACTATATACTACTGGGACTATATACTACTGGGACTATATACTACTGGGACTATATACTACTGGGGCTATATACTACTGGGACTATACAGTATACTACTGGGACTATATACTACTGGGACTATACTACTGGGACTATATACTACTGGGACTATATACTACTGGGGCTATATACTACTGGGACTATATACTACTGGGGCTATATACTACTGGGACTATACAGTATACTACTGGGACTATATACTACTGGGACTATATACTACTGGGACTATATACTACTGGGACTATATACTACTGGGGCTATATACTACTGGGACTATATCAAACACAAGTTCAAAGTTATAGAATAAATCTTATTAATTTAGGATTCTTACAGGACGCAGATTATTATGTCTAAATACATTAATCTCTGAAGGAGTTATAAATTTAAATGAGTGATTTATAGTACTGCAATATTTTAAGTGTTTCAAAAGCAACATGAATTTAATGGAGTATTCCTTTTAAATAATAAATGTCACATAATATTAAAATTTTTGTAGGACACAATCAACACTCATGGGCAATGTAGCCTACTATCACACCATAGGGATTCCTTTCCTCTATGTTACCAAAGTATTAATGTTGTGCCCACAAGTCCTCAGTAAATATCATGTGTACCATGCTAAATATATATAAACTTAAAACATCACACAATCATAACACTATCAATAATAATAATAATAATATTTGTCCACACTTGCTTAATGAACATAACATACTAAAGTCATATGAAACAACGAGTATACATGCTATGAAACATATGATATATCTCTTATCAACATAATAAAACTCAAGGCTGATTGAATGACATAGCAGAAACTAAAGCTAATCACATAATTATCCTATATTTCCATACTGACCCCTCAATTATGTACCTGTCTTATCTCTGTGTAGCCATTCCGACATGCAGAATTAGAAATATATCACAACACTAAGGTACAACAATCAGTAGAGGTGTCCCAACATCTTAGTATGTAAACCAGAGCAGAGAGAGAGAGACCAACAGCCTCCCCGTATGAAGACCCGACATCTACTGCCTGAAATTTCCCTTAAACTGGCTTATATACGTAAAACCAGGGCAGAGAGAGAGAGACCAACAGCCTCCCCGTATGAAGACCCGACAGCTACTGCCGGAAATTTCCCTTAAACTGGCTTATATACACCCAAGCGGTGTCTGGCAACTCAGGCAACCAGAATCTTAACATGCATTATTTACCCAACTTAGAAATTATCTCGGATAAAAAGCCACTCAGGATTAACAATATGGTAACCTATTTCATCTATATAAATGGTCATAAGTTAAGTACCAAATCCCATAAATTCATACAAAGCAAAAAATAACGTTCAAATTTGAATCTTGCCAGATGAAACTCAGGCGACAAACTGGCAACCCTGCACTCAGCTGGAGGCATTCCTTAGTAAGACACACAACATAATTTATAATCTACAATAACTTAATCATATGGTCAATTTATACATAAGCTATCTCTACACACGATAATGAATCTTTCTTAGCACACACTAATATACATCAGAAATCAATATAAGATCAACTTAAATATATACAGTATGACTAAGGATGAAATCTAAGACCATGTCTAGAAGCAGCTCGGCGAGAAAAATCGAATGGCACCAAGTAGAATTCCCTAGGACTTATAGTTTGGGCTACAGAGGACTTTTAAAGTCCAAAAAACGGTCCCCTGGGCCCTTCAGGAAGCCCCGTCAAAATCTAAATCCTAAACTAATGGTCCGATTTTAATTCTGTTTGCGCCATTCGATTCAGCTTGCCAAAGTGTACTTATGGTATAAATTTAAACAAAATCGGTTCATAAATAACTCGTCTATGGAATTTTTAAACTTTAAAAATAGACGAGGGGCTAAAAAGGCTATACGTGTTTTATGGGGGGGCGGGAGGGGGGGGGGCGGAGCTGGGAGGGAAGGAGGGGGGTGGGGGGATAGGGAGGGGGTGGTAGGGAGGGGGGGGTGGGGGCGGGGAGGGGGGCAGGGGTGAAGGGAAGGAAGGAGGGAGGGGAGGGGGGTAGGGTGGTAGCGGGGGTTAGGGGGGGTAGGGTGGTAGGGGGGCTAGTTGTTGGTTAACTCCCCCACCCCCCCCCCACCCCCACCCCCACCCTCCTTCCTTCCCCGCACCCCCTGCCCCCTCCCGCCCCTCCCGCCCCCACCCCCTCCCTACCACCCCTACCCCCTTCCTTCCCTCCCGCCCCCCCCATAAAATGTCAGATGTCAGATTTGAAGTTTAACATCTACATGATATCAGCGCAATATAATAAGTCATTAGCTTTAATAACAATACTATGATAATAGTCCAGTGGTTCTGACACTGTTTTCGTGGTGCGATGCATAAGGTGTTGATTTTCGGTGTGAGCGTCCTGGGTTCGAATCCACGGACTGCCACATGTGTTTGTAAATTTCATTAATCGATTTTAGGAGTAGAGTTGGTTGTTGGAAGGAACATAATAATATATATATATATAATCACCTTTATTTAATATGTGTTTTCTATTGTTTCAGGTATGTAAAGGACATATGGTCGGGTTAGCTGTCACGAGTAAGTAGTTTTAATGGTTTGTATTAATGTGCATTATATTATATCACAGTTACTTATAACTGGAGTCAAAGTTATTAACCTTCTTTACAAATTCTGCTGTTCGTTTATATCATCTTCCGACACGTTTAGCAATACGTTCCCTCTTTCCTTTTATGTTTAGCCTGTATATCCCCCCCTTCCATATCTATAGACGATTTTGTTTACCTTTACAGTACTGGTGACGTCTTTTTGTTTATATTTCAGCTGCATTTAGACGGTTTTATGAAATTTCGGAAGGATGTTAGCTAAATGGATTAATTGAGATAGTCTGTAGCCTTTTAATGGGTAGAAATCCTTCCTAAGCTGAATGTAACCGTGTAATAGTTGCCAGAATATAATGACAAGGATGTCACCTGTACTGAATGGGTTAACTTGTCAGAAAATTAACCCTATTAACAGATGATTTCTCGATAATTGATAGAGAAATGAGAAACTACAATGTCTCTGTATCGTGTATATATAAAGTTTTCTCAATTCACACAAAATCTAGGTATAAAAGCTGTTTAATAGTTTAGTAATAAAGATGGGGATAAGCCAATTTCTCGCCAACTTCATATAAACAGACTATCATTTACTCAGATTCTTTTCAAATCATCATCCGCTTCTTTCTCCTTAATATCTTTATTACAATTTTTTCCTTATTCTCTCTCATTTCTTTATATGTATGTGTATACACAATTACACAGGCATATACTCCATAGCAGGGGGTGGCCAACTTGAGACAGAGCCCGAACAGGGACTACACAACACAACATAAAAAAAAACAAATATATATATATATATATATATATATATATATATATATTCACACATATCTAGGTTGCCCAGAAGATCCAGAGACCCAGGATCACAAGGGGCCTCCAGCATTTCCCCGGCCCCAGACCTCCCGGAGAAGTTCTGGTCTCAGCAGGCAGACACGAGCGGAGCACACATCAATGCCCGCTCACCTCACATCCAGGCATGACCCTTCATAAATACCAGCTCCCTGGGCCAGGCACCTGACGGACTATTATCTAGTCCAACTGGCGCCAGACCCCCTTTCCCCAACGACTGCGTTATCACTTATCTATTCACAAGCATTCTTCATTAATTCCTATTTATAACTACTTCTCTTGCCTGTTCTACCGTCATCTCTCTATCTTCCAACGCTTGTACTACACAAATTATCCATCTCAACGGAGGTCTTCCTGCCCCTCTACCTCCCCTTGTATCTGACTCATATACTCTCTTTGTAAGCCTTTCATCTACCATTCACTCAACATGTCCATACCAGCACAGCACCCTTTTGTCCATTTTGGCAGACAAGGGATCCTGCTGTCCCACTCTCAGTGACACCAGGGCCATCTGTTGATACAGTATATTAACCCCTTGTGTGCGGTCACACTTTATTTTTATATAATCTCTATTTGGTGAATTGTATATTTAGTTACATATTCTGTTATATATATATATTTGTTTAAGGTTAGGTTATCACACCTGGTAGCCTATTTCTGCGTATTTCAATTTTATTATTTTCGGTTAGGCTATTCAACGCTGGTAGCCTATTGGTGCGTATTTCAATTTTTTAAAAACTTTTGGTTAGGCTATCGCCCCTGGAAGCCTAATTCTGCGTATCTCAATTTTTTGTTTTCGGTTAGGCTATCACCCCTGATAACCTATTGTTGTGTATTTCAACATATTTGGTTTTGGTTGAAGTGATTGAAGTGTTTCTAAAGTGAGTGAAGTGTTTTAAAGTGAGTTAAGTGTTTTAAAGTGAGTTAAGTGTTTTAAAGTGAGTGAAGTGATCTGAAGAAACTGACTGTTACCATGCCTCGCACTTGTACGAACTGCGCCGGTAGGTTTGGTGAGTCCATGTTTGTTACTGTCAATCTTCAAGTCTGCCGTCTCTGCCAGCAACAAGAGAATTTGACAGTGAAATTAGATGAAGCCTACAACAAGATCAACGTCCTCACCATGAAGCTGGAATCACTACAAGAGTTTGTAACACTCAACGTTGGAGTACCACAAACTTCAATTGTCACCGCAACTCCAGCAGCCACCAACGCCCCAACGTCAACTGCCAACAATTCAATGCCTGCAGTAGCCATTTCATCTGATGGTTCTAATACTCAAGAAAGAAATAGTAACTCTCTTCCCCCTCAAGACAACTTCCGTGTCGTGAGGAACAACGTTTGCCCCAAGACCAGGAAACCCATACCGATTACCGAGTGTCAAAACCGCTTCCAGATACTCGCAGACTCAGATGACGAAGCGGAAATAGAAGAAGTCCGGCTCGTGGGAGACTCGATGATACGTGGTCAGCTCACAGAGTTTTGCGCCAGAGCACCTAAGACCAGGAAGCGTTTTTGTATCCCTGGTGGTGGTGTGGACGGCGTAGTTGCTGCAGTTGACGAAGTATCTAAGCTGGCCCCTGCTAATACAATGTACGTCATCCACGTTGGATCCAACGATGTACAGCGAACCCGGTCGGAAGATTTGCTTTTAAAGTACCAGCAGCTGATCAAGTCGTTTAAGGAGAAGTCATCAAGGATCATCGTCTCAGGAATCGTCCCCCGGCTTGGTGTAGAGAGCCGATTTTACAACATAGCCACCAGCACAAATCGTTGTCTAGCAAACCTCTGCAGGAAGGAAAACGTGGGATTCGTCGACACCTGGGACAATTTCTACTATGATGACTATTTGTTTTCGGACGATGGAGTTCATCTGAACCAGGTGGGAGCAGCACGTTTTGGGCGTCTTCTCAACGATGCGGTGAAGGATTTTCGGAGAAGAAATCGACTCAGCACAGGACAACCAGGAAGGAGGACCGAAGACAGCGAGGGCAGCAACCTGCGAAGGAATTAAATGCTAATCTGTCAAGAACCGCGAATTTGGATAAAGCTCCACCAACACGACCCAAATTCAAAACCGCCAGGGATAACGACCGAGGACCGATGTCAGCCATGAATGTAAATGTAGATCCGATCAGAACCAAAAATTTGATTAAAGAACGTTCTGTGAGTTCTAAAACCGCAACTTTAAAGGTTTTCTATGCAAACGCTCGTAGCATACGCAATAAATTTTCAGATTTAGAGGAACTAGTGTTTACTGAAAATTATGATGTGATTGGTATAACAGAATCTTGGCTCAATATAGTAGATAGAGACTTTTTAGCAGAGTATTCACTTCCCGGTTATGTAATGTTTGAGAAAAGCCGAATAAATAAAAATGGAGGTGGCGTTTTATTTTATATCAAAGAAAGTCTTAACCCGACCCTCTTGTCAAAACCTCAAATTGTGAACGTCGACACATCTTTTGTGCTAATAAAGAATAATAAAGGTACAAAAATAATACTTGCATTAATATACAGACCTCCAGCTCAATCAGTGCAAACTGACCGAGAAATTTATGAACAAATTGCAGATGTAAGTAACTCACAAGATACCGTATTTTTTGGCGACTTTAATTTACCTGTGACCAAGTGGGGCGATACTCTTACTTCACACTCCGGACATGACTTGTATACGAACTTGCAAGAGAGTTCGCTTTATCAATTTGTTCGAACACCGACCCGTGGTAATAACGTTCTTGACATTGTACTTGCAACAAAAGAAGAATTAATAGAGAATTTGAATGTTGGTGATGAATTCAGTAACAGCGACCATCGTACGATAACTTTCACTTTAAAGTTTACTAGTAACGAACCAAATAGTAGCATCGAAAAAGTCCCTAATTTCAAGAAAGCAAACTTTCATAAACTTAGAGCTATGTTTAAAGAAACTGACTGGAGCTTTTTAATTAACAATAACGACATAAATACATCTTGGAAGTTATTCGAAACCACTTACCTAAAAGCAGTGCAAGACTGCATACCATCGAAAATACGGCGTCCAGGCCATAATAATAAGCCCAAATGGTGGAATAAAGATATTTCAAACTGCCTGCTTGCTAAAAAATTTGCTAATGATAGATTAAAATCCTCACAAAATGACAAAGAACGGGTGAAATTTGTAGAGCTACGACGCAAAGCCAAAAAATTAATTAAGCAAAGTAAAAAGACCCTAGAGTTACATATTGCGAATCAAAGTAAAACAAACCCGAAAGAATTCTATAGTTATATCAGAAAGAAAAAAGTAGTTACTTCAACTGTTGGACCGTTAGTCGATGAAAATGGAGAATACACCAAAGACGAAGTACAAATGAGTAATGCCCTCAATACCTTCTTTGCATCAGTTTTTACAACAGAAGACCTCAGTGATATCCCTACACCATCGCCGATTCAGATTGATAATTCAGATGTTCTAAGCAATATCACCGTTACAGAGAGAGAAGTATTGAATTGTTTAGATAAACTCAAGGTAAATAAAACGCCTGGACCTGATACAATCTCGCCTAGAGTTCTAAAGGAAGCTAAGGATGAGCTCTCCAAACCACTGACATTACTATTCAATAAATCCTTGCAGTCTGGAACTATGCCTGATCAGTGGAAGATAGCCAACATAACACCGATATTAAAAAAGGCAGCAAATCCCTACCCAGTAACTATCGTCCAATTAGCTTAACCTCAGTTGTATGTAAAATGCTAGAAACGGTCATACGAGACAGACTCGTAAATCACTTAGAGGAAAATAACATACTTAAAGATACTCAACACGGCTTTCGTAAAAAACGTTCCTGTTTAACAAACCTCTTAGACTTCTTCCACGATATCCTCAACCTCTACGATGAGAGTAAAGCTGTAGATATTATATACCTTGATTTTCAAAAGGCCTTTGACAAAGTTCCCCACAAACATTTACTGCTAAAACTAAAAGCGCATGGAATACAAGACGGTGTGTTTGAAATGGATAGAAAATTGGCTCAGCGACAGAAAGCAAAGAGTAGTCATAAACGGTAAGGCATCTAAATGGACCAATGTAAGTAGCGGGGTACCCCAGGGATCGGTACTAGGACCAATTCTCTTTCTAATTTACATCAACGACATAGATGAGGGTCTCACCTGTACAATCTCAAAATTTGCTGATGATACAAAAATTGCAAATAGCGTACTCTCAAAAGATCAAGTTGACGATATGCAACACAATCTAGATAAATTGTCACATTGGGCCCAAATTTGGCAAATGAGTTTCAATGCGGATAAATGTAAAGTACTACATATCGGATACCTAAATGAGAAAGCAAACTATTCGATGAATGGCACTCAGCTTAAGAATGTAAACAGAGAAACCGATCTGGGAGTAACAATATCGAGTAACCTAAAACCGAGTCAACAATGTTCAGAAGTTGTTAAGAAGGCAAACAAAATAATTGGCTTTATAGGCAGATCATTTGAGCATAAATCCAAAGACGTAATCCTAACCCTTTACAATTCCTTAGTCCGCCCTCTTCTGGAATACTGCGTTCAATGCTGGTGCCCTTATTACCAAAAAGACATAAACAAGCTAGAACGAGTTCAACGTAGAGTTACCAAAATGATACCTAGCCTAAAGAACAAACCATACGAAGAGCGTCTTAGAGAATTAAATCTATTTCCTTTAACCCAGCGCAGATTAAGAGGTGACTTAATTCAAGTGTTCAAAATCATCAAAGGCATCGACAATATGAACTGTAGTAAGTACTTTACTATCGACCAATCTAATTACACGCGGGGAAACGGTTGCAAAATTATTGGTAAATCTTTTAACTCACACGAATCTAAGAATTTCTTCTTCAATCGAGTTGTCAACTTGTGGAATGGGCTTCCCCGAGACGTTATAGACTGCAGCACCGTTGATTCATTTAAATTCCGCCTAGACAAATATCTCGCATCAAACCCGCGACTGACTGCGTTTGTAAATGAATAACTTTATTTTATCCTCCCCTCAGTTACTAACCCATATGTCCCCTACTAACTTCCTATTCCTGCCACGTTAGTGGCAGGGCAGTAGTTCCCTTTCCAATGTTCCCTTACCCACTCTAAACCACTGTTTGGACACTTGATCCTCAGTGTTTTGGAGGACAAGCAGCCTAGAAGGGTCACTAGATCTGTTGTTGCTTGATTTCCTTTGTACTCCTTTGTACTTTGTACTCCTTTGTACTCTCCTGCGTACCTCTTAATTTTTCAATCTGTCTCTATGAGTCACTCCATATATACTCCTCAAGCAGCTCATCTCCATCACATCCAGCTTTCTTCTCTCTTTTACCTTCAGAGCCCATGTCTCAGCCCCATACATCACTGTGGGTACAACTATCCCTTGATACATTGCACTTTTAGCTTTCATTCCGAGATTTCTTACCTTCCACATACTCCCCATTGCTCTGAAAACTTTCCTACCTTCACATACTCTCTGTTTTACCTCCATTTCCACACCTGTGTCCTTGCTTATCACTCCTCCCAGATATTTAAAACACTCTACTTGTTTCAGATTTCCCAATCCAGCCGCACATCTAGATTCACCCTACGAGCACCTTTATTACACACCATCACTTTACTTTTATTGACGTTCACCCTCAGCTTCCATACCACACGTCTTTACCCCGTCCTACGATCTTAATTACCCCTCTTCCTTGTCTCCTATCCTCTTCATATTTTCCTTTCATCTGTCTCATGATTCTCTCTTCTCCCTTCACCTGCTAATTTCATATCTTTCATCCCTTATCTTCCCAATCATCACCTGCCTATGTGACATAATTTTCTCTCATTATCCCTTCGTCTCCCCCCTCCTTTTCTAATCATGATCTGCTTCTTTTCCCCTTCCTACGATCTTAATAATGCCTTTTTTGTCTATATTCCAACTACTCCCTCTCGGACATAGGCTGAAAACCTGTACATTCAACCGTTCTACATTGAACAGTGAAGCTCATGAGGTCTTGTTCCAGTCTAGGGGATGAGACATGTGAAACACTTTTTGCTGCAACCAGCCCCTACCATCTTGCCTTCGCAGGATGCATGGGGCTTAGTTGCTCACTCACGGCTCGAAGCAACCCAATCTCTGAAGATGCCTCACTCCAGTGCTTCACTGTCTCACCTCCTAGACTCAGACCCTCACTCTCAGAACGCCATCTATTGAGCAATGAACTCAGTAGGCATTGCCCAACTATAGCATATATTGAATATGGGAATATTCATACAGTGCTATTTAATCAGGGAACAATGAGGGTATTTATTTGGCGTTTCGGTGGGCTTTGTGGTAATGCACTGATACTACGTACAGCAAAATTCTATCCCAATAATATCTTTCCATTAACATATTGGGATTTGAACCCGGATAATTTGGATTATCAGAACCAGTGGCAAGACCACTCCACCACACCTTCCTTTTCGATTCCCTTCATCGGTCCTCATTGCTTTTTTTTTAAAGGGAAGGTTTCTAGTTTCCTCCTCAAATCTCCATCAAGCTTTAAACAATTATATCCACAAGACCCCCTTCAAGATAAATGTGCACATTTTTCGGTAGAAAAATTTCCTCGCTGAATGCCGGTTTCTCCTATATTACAGGCTTGCTATCGCTCGCCAAGCAAAAATCAACACGTAAGTGGCACGAAAGGTCTTAAAAATGGCAAGAAATGGGGAAAAAGGTCTCAAAATCACCAAACTAATAGGGTGAACGTCTCTAAATATCAAAATGTATGAGGTTAAACGTGAGTGAGAAGGGGGTCCAGAAATAAGAACCTTATGTGTCACTTTCACCTAATTTACTCCCTTTATACCCACGTCTCCCCAATCACCACCTCTTTCTTTCCCCCTTCCTACGGTCTTAATTACCCTTCGTTCTTGTTCCTTCTCCCATTGTATTTTCCTCTCAGCTGTCTGTCTGTTCTCACTTTTTACCTAATTTCCTCGCAGTCTTCCCTCATCTCCACCCTACCTTTTCTAATCATCATCATATGCTTTTTTCCCCCATCCTACGATCTTAATTAACCCTCTTTCTTGTCCCCTGTTCCCTCTCGTATTGTCCTTCCATCTGTCTGTCTATCCCCTTCCTCTTCTAATTTACTTCTTTTTCTTCCCTCATCTCCACCCTACCTTTTCTAATCATCGTCTGTTTCTTTCCCCCATCCTACGATCTTAATAGCCCCTCGTTCTGGTCTTCTTTTCACCTTTGCTTTTACCTTCATCTGTCCTTCTCATCATTTTTCTTTTGCCTAATTTACTCCTTTTATACTCTTGTCTTCCCGATCATCACCTCCATCTTTCCCCCATCCTACGATCTTAATTATCCCTCTTTCTCGTTTCCTACTCCCCTCCCTAAACGCAACTGTCCCCTCTTCTCTATCATCCCCGTCGCCATTCCCCTGTTTTATTAACATGGCTACCAACGCTTCCATCCGTAAAGGCGGCTCAACAGACAACAAAAATATAGTCTAGTTGTTGTTAAGAAGGAAGGGTTTATTTTTTGGTCGATTATTATATATATATATATATATATATATATATATATATATATATATATATATATATATATATATATATATATATACTATTATTTTATGTTCCCCTCTACACCTCCATCAAACTTAAAAAAAAAAACATCCATCAGATCCCCCTTCTAGATTTATTTGTACATTTTTCGGTAGAACAATGTTCCGGCCGAAGGCCGGTTCTTTAAAAATTAAAGGCTCACTATTGTTCGCCAGTAAAATAATCGACGCCTAAATAGGTCTTAATATTGACAAAGAAAAGGGGCGAAAAGTCTAAACATCGCCAAATTAATGGGCCGAACGTGTTATAATCGGAAAACCATTGGGGCTAAACACAAGGAAGAAAGGCGGGGGGGGGGGGGGGGGAGAAAAAACGGGCCATCCCCCCTTAAGTCCTTTGAGGATTGTGGCATGTTTTTAAAGTTTCTTCTGGCTAGCATTAGGCGATTTTTTTCAGTTTTGGAAAGGCCCTCTTGTGGTCAAAGGGGTAAAATATATAATTCAATCATTAAAATCAATCTTATTACGTTTTTCAGGATCTCCTTCTCCCTCATGTTTAGCCCCATTAGTTGTGAGATTTTAAGACATTTGTCCCATTAGTTGAATGACTTTAAGACCTTTTGCCTCATTTGTTTGTCAATATAATAACCTTTCGTGTCATTGGATTTTTATTTTCCTTTTTAGGTTTAGCCAGTCCTTCTTTGTCTGCTCATTGCGCCATCAAAATATGTTTCATGTATAGAGAATATAAGGACATAAATTATATACCGCTGGGTATCTGGTCCTTTTGTTATATGCAAATGTCCTCTTGATGTGTAGGCCTACTAGGCTATATATATATATATATACATGTGTGTAAAAATGTAAAGGAATATATATCAACATGATTTTCATTATTATTATTTATTATTATTATTATTATTTATATTCTATCTATCTATCTATCTATATGCTCAGGCCCAATCCCCATTTTGGGGGTAGCCGACTCAAGACAGAGCAAGAACAGGGAAAACACAAAAACAACATAAAACAAAAAATAAACACAGATAAAAAAAAACACAAACTCTCACACATCCAGGTCACCCATGAGAAGACCCAGAGACCAGGGTTATTACCAGGTAATATTATTTATATTAGTTATATTATTATTATTATTATTATTATTATTATTATTATTTATATATTATTATTATTATTATTATTATTATTATTATTATTTATATTAGTTATATTATTATTATTATTATTATTATTATTATTATTTAGGTGTCGATTTGTTTTTTCTTAGAGAGTGAAAGTGAGCCCATATTGTGTTTCTACCGAAAAATTTACAAATTTATTTCGAAGGGGTGTCTTGGAAATGTTTGTTTGATGGAAGTGTGTGGAAGAAACTAAACTACTGATAAGCAAGTATATAAGTAAACCAATAAATGAACACTTCCCCCCCCTTAAATGAAGTTGGAATGACTCTTACACATCTACGCCTCCTTCCACCTTCCAATTACCTGTCTCTCCTCCCTTCCCTCCTCTCTACTTCTTTCTGATTTTCTCCACTTGCTCATTTACTGTACTATCTATGACACCACCACCCACTCTATCACCACCACCTATAACACCACCACTACATCACCTTCTGTCTCATTAACACCACTTGCCTTCCTTCCACTATCATTACACCACCACCACCATATCACGCCCTCCCTCCCCCATCTCTCTCTCTCTCTCTCTTGCTCGCTCGCTCAAGGTTTCCCCGTCACTAGCGCAGTCTTATCGGAATCGAACCACCCTGCATTTTAATTACCGCGGAAAAATAGGTGCCGTCGCTTCCCTTCCTCATTTAGCTTCGTTTGTGTTGGGGTGTCTGAGTTACCGTCTCGCTCGCTCACTTGCTCTTGCTCCCTCTCAGTCTGTTTATCTATCTGTCCATGTCTATCTATCTATCTGTTTATTTGTATCTATATATCTATTTATCTGTCTCTATATCTGTATCTCTATCTGTCTTTCTATCTATCTATCTGTCTATATCTGTCTCTCTGTCTCTATCTATTTATCTTTATATATGTCTATCAATTTTTCTTTCTATTCATCTATCTTTCTAAATGTTTATGCATCTATCTACGGTATCATGTGTGTTCTATATATGTCTTTATAGCTATCAATCCATCTTATCCAATCTATGTCTATATCTTACTTATCTATCTTTCTTTCTATCTGTCTGTCTATCTATAAAAAAGGGTCAATTTCCTTAGTTTTTCTGTATCTATCTATCCACCCTTCTATCCATCTATCTAGCCATATATCTATCTCAATGGTACCCGTTCTAACTCAGATTGATTCATTTTATTTCCACATGCACCTCTTATCCACTTCTCTCTCTCTCTCTCTCTCTCTCTCTCTCTCTCTCTCTCTCTCTCTCTCTCTCTCACGAACGAGATTGCCTTTGCTGGAATTGACGGGCGTGTATAAGTGTGTGTGTGTGTGTGTGTGTGTAGGTTAATGTTTGCTTTGTGTGCTTAACAATTATATGAGTGGTTTGATAGTGGCATGTGTGTATCAGAGAGAGAGAGAGAGAGTGAGATTATGAGTTAGGCGACGACAACAGGCTCAATAATTGTTTGCATTCAATGGTCACTCCCGCATATCGAATGATAAATGAGAGAGAGAGAGAGAGAGAGAGAGAGAGAGAGACAGTCAAGAAGGATTGGCACTGCTGGTGTGCTGGCGTGAAAGTCTTGCAGGTTTAGAGAGAGAGAGAGAGAGAGAGAGAGAGAGAGAGAGAGAGAGAGAGAGAGAGAGAGAGAGAGAGTCAAGAAGGATTGGCACTGCTGGTGTGCTGGCGTGAAAGAGAGATATTTAGAGAGAGAGAGAGAGATGAGAGGACGAGAGAGAGAGAGAGAGAGAGAGAGAGAGAGAGAGAGAGAGAGAGAGAGAGAGAGTCAAGAAGGATTGGCACTGCTGGTGTGCTGGCGTGAAAGTCTTGCAGATTTAGAGAGAGAGAGAGTCAAGAAAGATTGGCACTGCCGGTGTGCTGGCGTGAAAGTCTTGCAGAGAGAGAGAGAGAGAGAGAGAGAGTCAAGAAGGATTGGCACTGCTGGTGTGCAAGTCTTGCAGATAGATAGAGAGAGAGAGAGAGAGAGAGAGAGAGAGAGAGAGAGAGAGAGAGAGAGAGAGAGAGAGAGAGAGAGAGAGAGAGAGAGGCAGGCAGGCAGGCAGGCAGGCTACATAATTAATTATAATACAAACTGTTTCCCCCACTCCCCGACCAACAGTACTAACGGAAGGGGCATCATTAGCAGCCATTAATGATGCTAAGTGATTTTTAGTTTTTGGTCGATTATTTAATTTATTCATTATACTTTTATTTTCCTCCCTAGACCTTTATTTAAAAACAAATATAAACAAAGAAAAACACACACACACACACACACACACACACACACACACACACACACACACACACACACACACACACACATTCTCAAGATCCCCCCCTTCTAGGTATATTTGTAAATTTTTCGGGAGAAAAATTTACTGGCCGGTGGTCAGTCCCTCCTAAATTACAGGCTCGCTTCCGCTCGCCAGGAAAAAATCGACACCTAAATGGCACGAAAGGTCTTACTATTGACAAAGGAAAGACGCAAAAGGTCTTAAAATCGCCAAACTAATGGGCCGGACGTCCTAAAATCTGAAAAGTAATGGGGCTAAACATGAGGGAGAAGGGGGTTCAGACAAATCAACCATCCCCCCTTAATCAACATGAGGGAGAAGGGGGTTCAGAAAAATGGTGGTAAGTGCTGCGGCCACCATTATATTTTGGCCTAATATACTTGCCACTTGGGTATATCATTAAGGGCAGATCTCCACTTGAGGGATTTATTTCTTGACCCCTTTCTCCCTCATGTTTAGCCCCATTGCTTTTGATATTATAAAACGTTTGCCCCATTAGTTTAGCGATTTTAAGTACTTTCACCCCATATTAAAACCTTTCGTGCCATTCAGGTGTCAATTTTATCCTGGCGAGCGATAGCGAGCCTGTAATTTAAGAGGAACTGGCCTTCGGCCGGGACATTTTTCTACCGAAAAATGTACAAATTTATCTTGAAAGGGGGTCATTGGGGGTGTAATTTCAAGCTTGATGGAAGTCTAGGAAACACACTAAAAACCTCCCCTAAAGGGGCTAGTACTCGCTTTTTCTGGACCCACTTCTCCCTCATCTTTAGCATAGTAGTTTTGAGGTTTTAAGACGTTCGTTCCGTTAATTTGGCGATTTTGAGACGTTTCACCTCATATTTTTGTCAATATTAAGACCTTTCTAGCCCTTTAGCTGTCGATATTTTCCTGGCGAGTGATAGCAAACCTCTAATTTTAGAAGGATTCGGCCTTCGGCTCGGACATTTTTCTACCGAAAAAATTTACACATTTATCTTGAAAGGAGATCTAGTGGGTGTTTTTCTAAGCTTGATGGAGGTCTAGCGAAGAAACTAAAAAATATATGAAATAAATAAATAAATAAGCCAAAAACCAAACACTACCCCTTTATTGTTCTACCTGTTCTATATTACAAACCAAACACTACCCCTTTATTGTTCTACCTGTTCTATATTACAAACCAAACACTACCCCTTTATTGTTCTACCTGTTCTATATTACAAACCAAACACTACCCCTTTATTGTTCTACCTGTTCTCATTACAAACCAAACACTACCCCTTTATTGTTCTACCTGTTCTCATTACAAACCAAACACTACCCCTTTATTGTTCTACCTGTTCTCATTACAAACCAAACACTACCCCTTTATTGTTCTACCTGTTCTCATTACAAACCAAACACTACCCCTTTATTGTTCTACCTGTTCTATATTACAAACCAAACACTACCCCTTTATTGTTCTACCTGTTCTCATTACAAACCAAACACTACCCCTTTATTGTTCTACCTGTTCTATATTACAAACCAAACACTACCCCTTTATTGTTCTACCTGTTCTATATTACAAACCAAACACTTCCCCTTTATTGTTCTACCTGTTCTCATTACAAACCAAACACTACCCCTTTATTGTTCTACCTGTTCTCATTACAAACCAAACACTACCCCTTTATTGTTCTACCTGTTCTCATTACAAACCATTAGTAATTACGGAATATATTTAACCCCTTCTGTACCGGCGATGTATTTTTTAATATTATTGCTATATTTAGACGATTTTTTGCAGTTTATGAAGGATCTGTGGTAGTAAAAATGGTTAAGTGAGATAGTTCGAAGCCTGTTGATTGTTGGAGGTCCTTTATAAACTGAATAAAATCGTCTAATAATAGCCAGAATAAGATAAGAAAGACGTTGCAGGTACAGAAGGGGTTAATACAAATATATAGATAGACAGACTGGCACAAATGGGCTGTACATTCCCACACCTATTTCGTGACTGACTCTTCCCAAATGGTAGAAATATTAGCTCGAATACTCATGTAGTTTTATGACTCTTAGAGGTTAGTGGTCAAGATGTTTGGCATAATGAAAATGAACAAACTATATATTGTACAGTGATGCTAATAAGTCATGTCTCAGCTGTCATTACGTTTGGATCTCTCTGTGCTGTATTAATGTCTGACAGATATATGTTGAATAGGGTGGGTAAGTGTAGGAATATGTTTGTATACCTCACTAGAAATGAAGAAATCCTGTTCAGATATTGCGGATACCAATTATAGAACAAACTATGCTTGGTGCCGAGACATCACTTATTAGGCCGACTGTACACTACATCCTTCAAAGGTCCCCAAGTGTTCTATACCCTGTTGCAAGTAAGTAGACCAACACTCTTGAACATTAACCTCTATAACTCACAAATGACTAGAGAAATCGAGCTAATATATTTACCATTTGGGAAGGGTCAGCCAGGGAATAGGCGTGTAAATTTACAGCCCATTTACTATAGCCCTTACTGAGTTATAGAGGTTAGGGTTCAGGATTTCTGGCCTACCTACTTGGAACATGGTATAGTCACCGAGGCCTTGGGTCAGCCAGGCTATGGCTGATAGTACCTGTCCTGTCCGGCGGGGTTAGACACTGTGTGTGGTCAATGTGAGAGAGAGAGAGAGAGAGAGTACAAAGGGGTACAAAGGAAATCAAGCAACAACAGGTCTAGTGACCCCTCTAAGCTGCTTGTCCTCCAAAATACTGAGGATCAAGTGTCCAAACAGTGGTTTAGAGTGGGTAAGGGAAAATTGGAACCGGAACTACTGCCCTGGAACTAATGTCCGTGGCAGGATTAAGAAGTTAGTAGGGGACAGAGAGTGAGATACACAGAAAGAGAGAGACTATGGGTGAGTTAAAGTCGTTTCTATAGGCTATATGTATGTTTGTCTGAGAGACAGAGATAGAGAGAGATGAGTTTAAGTCTTTTCTGTTGGCTATTCGTCTGTTTGTCTGATTTTGATGTGTGTGTGTGAGAGAGAGAGAGAGATAGAGTGAGATAGCAGTCACTCACAGCTGAACCGCTCCAACTACTTTGATGTGTGTGTGAGAGAGAGAGAGAGATAGAGTGAGATAGCAGTCACTCACAGCTGAACCGCTCCAACTACTTTGATGTGTGTGTGAGAGAGAGAGAGAGAGAGATAGAGTGAGATAGCAGTCACTCACAGCTGAACCGCTCCAACTACTTTGATGTGTGTGTGAGAGAGATAGAGTGAGATAGCAGTCACTCACAGCTGAACCGCTCCAACTACTTTGATGTGTGTGTGAGAGAGAGAGAGATGGAGTGAGATAGCAGTCACTCACAGCTGAACCGCTCCAACTACTTTGATGTGTGTGTGAGAGAGAGAGAGAGATGGAGTGAGATAGCAGTCACTCACAGCTGAACCGCTCCAACTACTTTGATGTGTGTGTGAGAGAGATAGAGTGAGATAGCACTCACTCACAGCTGAACCGCTCCAACTACTTTGATGTGTGTGTGAGAGAGAGAGAGATGGAGTGAGATAGCAGTCACTCACAGCTGAACCGCTCCAACTACTTTGCATATCCGGCTTTCCAATTTCCCGTACACTTAATGAAAGATTTGTTTAATTAAATATCCAAATTTGCATAAGTAAAAATATTGGCGTTTTCAATGCAAGGGCTGGGCTTGGAAAACACTTAATTAGAGAGACAATGCGGGATTCAGGTACCTTTAGAAATTATTTAGAACATTGGGATCTATTTAACGCATTAAATACTGGTTACGTCCTTTTCATTATATTAATATGCAGGATTCTAGACTGCATAATAAATCGTAGGCTTGTGCATAATTATGTAACTGTCTTGATAGCGTAATGCATAAATGCGCGTAATTTCGGTGTGAGTATCCTAGGTTCGAGTCCTTCGAGTGCCACATGTATTTGTTGATTTCATTCATTGAGTTTAGAAGTAGAGTTGGTTGGTGAAAAAATATGACCTACTACACGATTATTTATGTTGTTGTTGCTGTTGTTGTTATGGTTTTGGTTGCTGTTGTTGTTGTTGTTGTTATGGTTTTGGTTGCTGTTGTTGTTGTTGTTATGGTTTTGGTTGCTGTTGTTGTTGTTGTTGTTATGGTTGTGCTTGTTGTTGTTATGGTTGCTGTTGTTGTTATGGTTGTGCTTGTTGCTGTTGTTGTTATGGTTGTGCTTGTTGCTGTTGTTGTTATGGTTGTGCTTGTTGCTGTTGTTGTTGTTGTTAAGGTTTTGGTTGCTGTTGTTGTTTTGGTTGCTGTTGTTGTTATGGTTTTGGTTGCTGTTGTTGTTGTTGTTGTTGCCTCATTACCGTATGTGGCGGCCTAGAATAATACAATCAGTGTCCGGGGCTGGAAAATTACGAAATCCAACCACTAATCATAATGCAGTAGAAAAATAGGAGCCTCCCCCCAAAAGAAACAACACATATCTGTTTTTTTGTTTGAAATCGTTAAAGGGGGGTCACCGTTTTTTTTTTATCTTCCTCTACTTTTCTCTCTTTCCCTGGCTTGTATTCATTCGGCCCCATTCAGCCAACTGTTTTATGACATTTATCCCCATCCAGGTGTCGATTTTTTCATGGCGAGCGATAGCGAGCTAGCATTATATGGAAAAAATCCGGCTTCGCCGGAGATTTTTGTTTTTATCGAAAAATGTACAAATTTAGCTTACTGTCGAAACAAAATAAAATATATGCTGGCTCGCTACCGCTCGCCAGGAAAATATTGACACCTGGATGGGGGTAAAAGTCTTAAAACATTAGACTGAATGGGGCCGAATGGATACAAGCCAAAGAGAGAGGGAGAGAAAGAGGAAAAAAGCAAAGTGGGCTCCCTTAACCCCTTAAAGATCATCACACGTTTTGGCAGTTTATTCTGGCTATCATTAGACGATTGTATTTAGATTAGAAAGGGTATATGGAAATCAGGGGGTTTATTGATCCAGTACCGGTACTTACCCTTTTTATTCCCACATATCCTTCCTAACCTTGAGTTGGAGAGTTGTACAGAGTAGAGGTGTGATTTTGTTGCAAGACGGGTACTACGTACCTTACGTAGAGGAGGTTGTATGTACTGAGAGCTCTCTGAGGAACGCTGATTATTATAGTAGCGATAGAATAGCGAGAGATATGCAACATTGCGGCGAAGAGAGAGAGATTGCAGAGAGTTGGTGAGTGGACGGGAGTTAATGATACGAAAGGCTTTCCTTTCTACTTTGTCTAGGAGTGCGGTGTGAGCGGAACCTCCCCACAGGGAGGTATAACAGGTAACATGTGAACAATACTCAATACAAGGACGCACTGTGCCCCTGGACAGAGCAACACGATTATTTATGTTGTAGTTGTTGTTGTGGTTGTGATATATATGTTGTAGTTGTTGTTGTGGTTGTGATATATATGTTGTAGTTGTTGTTGTGGTTGTGATATATATGTTGTAGTTGTTGTTGTGGTTGTGATATATATGTTGTAGTTGTTGTTGTGGTTGTGATATATATGTTGTAGTTGTTGTTGTGGTTGTGATATATATGTTGTAGTTGTTGTTGTGGTTGTGATATATATGTTGTAGTTGTTGTTGTGGTTGTGATATATATGTTGTAGTTGTTGTTGTGGTTGTGATATATATGTTGTAGTTGTTGTTGTGGTTGTGATATATATGTTGTAGTTGTTGTTGTGGTTGTGATATATATGTTGTAGTTGTTGTTGTGGTTGTGATATATATACGCAATAATCCTTGATGAATCTGAGAGGGGGAATAACAAAAGGTATTAATTTACAAACGCAGTCAGTCGCGGGTTTGATATTTGTCTAGGCGAAGTTTAAAAGAATCAACGGTGCTGCAGTCAATGTGAGTGTATGTGTATCAGTGTATATGTCCGTGTGTAGGCTACGTCTCCTTTAACTCCCTCGCTGATGGAGAAATAGAGGCTTACTCCTGACACCCCCTCCTTCTTATACACTCCTATTTTCTCTCACCTGTATTCACGTTTTATATTTTCGGGGGAATGGAGGGTGGGGGGGGGGGGGGGTCTGTCTTGGTTGCGTTTATGTCTATTTTTCTCTTTCGTTCCTCCATTATATATCTAGGCCTATTTACTCGTGTTTTTATTTGTATTTATTTATTTATGTATTTATTTATTTTTGGTACGCCTAATATACTGTACATGTTTTTTTATCCTTGTTTTTTTTTTTTTTTTTTTTTTTTCTGTTTAATACCTTTTGTCTTCTTATTGATTCGTGTTTTAATTAATTAGGGGGAGTGGGAGAGGCTCTTTCGTTTGTTCGTGGTCCGCTATTTGTATTTTATTTTAGGTAGCGCCAACGAACTTGACAATAATCTTGACCCCTTAACTTCTCATAACTCAAAATTAATTAAAGCAATCGAGCTGACATTTCTGTCATTAGGGAAGAGACCACCAGGAAATAGGTGTGGATATTTACAGCCAGTTTGCTCTGGGCCCTTCTAAGTTATGAGAAGTTAATGGGCCAAGAAAATTGTCAAGTTCTTTGGCGTCACCTATAGTGTTATCGTTTTTTCCTTTTGCATTTGTATGTATCTTGGGCATATGTATGTTGTATTTAATCATATATATTTATTCTGTACACCCTATGTGTGTTTTCTATTAGGATCAAATTAATGAGAGCGTTGTCGCTTCTCTTTCCAGGTTATTGTTGTTGTTGTGTGTGTGTGTGTGTGTGTGTGTGTGTGTGTGTGTGTGTGTGTGTGTGTGTGTGTGTTTGCTCTCTCTGCTTGTCCAGCCAGATTTGAGTCACCTTACCTTTTTCTCCTGCACCTTTTCTTTCTCCTTCCTTTCTGACCTGACCTGCCCGCCTGCCATCCCAAATGCCCTAGTGCATTTCTTCTGGACCCTCTCCTATTTTCTCTCTAGCTCTCATTTTTCCTTTTTTACCAGTGGATCTTATTTCTTTTCTTTCTTTGTGTGTGTGTGTGTTTTTTTTTTTTTTTTTTTTTCCTTCCATGTGAATGAGGGAGACAGAAGGCATAGCTTCCTGCAGCGAGTGGCTCCCCCAGATTTCAAAGAGTGACAGGGCCGAAAGCAAGGGACGTTCGAGCTAAAATGCCTGGACACACAGAGTTTGAAGCAATTTAAGTCATAGGAAGAGGGAAAGACTGATTCTGGGAGAGAGCTCCAGAGCTCAGCAGTTGAATAGAAGAAAGTCTGAGAATAGCGTTTCACTCTTGGGATGGACAGTTGCACAGAGTAGGGGTGGGATTGTGTTGCAAGGTGGGTACTACGAACCCTATGTAGAGGAGATGGTATACACTGGGAAAGCTCCGAGGAACACTGATTATTGTAGTAGCGATAGAATAGCGAGAGAGATGCAACATTGCGGCGAAGAGAGAGAGATTGCAGAGAGTTGGTGAGTGGACGGGAGTTAATGATACGAAAGGCTTTCCTTTCTACTTTGTCTAGGAGTGCGGTGTGAGAGGATCCGCCCCACACTTGTGAACAATACTCAATACAAGGACGCACTGTGCCCCTGTACAGAGCAAGAAGTTGTGCAGGGGTAAGAAAAACCTTGAGGCGGTTGAGCACACCCAGCTTCTGGGAGGCTGTCTTAGCGAAACTGATATTATGGTCTTTCCAAGTGAGAGCAGAAGAAAAAGAAACACCGAGAACATTGAGAGAAGATGCAGGGTTGATTTTTGTATTGTTGAAGAATAAGGGATAGTCCTCTGAAGGTTCCTGATGGGTAGTAAGATGGATAAATTGAGTTTTGGAAGCATTAAATACAACAAGGTTTTCTCTACCCCAATTGGAAATAGTAGCTAGATCAGAAGATAAGCGTTGTATGGCTTCATTACATTTGTTTTTGAGGGACTGCTGGCTGGGGCGTTCTGGAAAACTAATTGAGTGGTGTAAGGTTGAGTCGTCTGCATATGAATGGATGGTACTGAATGTACAGTTGAGAAGATAATTTATGAAAATTAGAAAGAGAATAGGAGTTAGGACAGAACCCTGAGGAACACCGGAGTTGATAGGATGAGGAAATGAGCGATGGCCGTCCACAACCGTAGCTATGGAATGGCTGGAAAGGAAATTAGAGACAAAGGCACAGATGGAGGGACAGAAACCGAAGGAGGGCAGTTTGGAAATTAAAGATTTGTGCCAGACTCTATCGAAGGCCTTCGATATGTCTAGTGCAACGGAAAAAGTCTCACCGAAGTCCCGAAAGTTGGATGACCAAGAGTTAGTAAGATATGAAAGAAGATCACCAGTAGAGCGACCCTTAAGGAAGCCATACTGGCGATCTGAGAGCAGATTATGAGAAGAGAAATGCTTAAGAAATTTGGAAGCAAGACTAGTTTCAAAAACTTTAGAGATACAAGAGATGAGAGCAATTGGACGATAGTTGGAGGGTTGAGAGCGGTCACCCTTCTTTGGGACAGGTTGAATGAAAGCAAACTTCCAGCAAGAAGGAAAGACGTTAGGTGTGTGTGTGTGTGTTTGTATCAGTGTTTGTGTATGTATGTATGTGTGTGTGTGTGTGTATGTATGTATGTGTGTATGTATGTGTGTGTTTGTATCAGTGTTTGTGTATGTATGTATGTGTGTGTATGTATGTGTGTTTGTACCAGTGCTTGTGTATGTATGTGTGTGTGTTTGTATCAGTGTTTGTGTATGTATATGTGTGTGTATGTACTTACTCTAGTTGTACTTACTCTAGTTGTATTGCGGGAGTGAGCATGCTCGTTATTTCCCGCCTCCTATATGTGTAGGTGTTATATGTATCGTTGGAATGGCTGTGGATGTGTGTAGTCTGTATTTTTAGCCAATTGGCGTCATCGGAAACGAAGGCTTAGGGTGGATCTGTATGGTACCATTCTCACTATAGACGGTACCGTCTCGCCCGAAGGCTTAGGTGAACCATATGATACCCATCTCGCCTTGTACCATTTTTGCCAACCCCAGATGGGACGTCACAACGTCGTCCACTTATTCCAGGTACCTATTTACAGCTAGGTGAACTGAGGCTAACACATGAAAGGAGACAAGCCCAATTTGTCTCCGCCCAGCCGGGGATTGAACCCCCGACCCCTCGTGTGTGAGACGAGAGCTCTACCTACTAGGCTACGGGCTGTATGTATGTATGTGCGTGTGTGTGAGTTTTCTCTCTTTGTTCCAGCCTGATTTTGCCACCATCCTTTTCTCTCTCCTGCCTGCCTGCCTTGCCTGCCTGCCATCCCAAGTATCCTACTGGGTGTGTCTCTGGACCTCCTCTTTTATCTACACCCATCATTATTCTTTTGATGGTGGTGTCCTTTTGGTTGTTGGTCTGTCTCTCTATGTATTTCCCTCTCTCACTTGCTCTTGCTCTCCTTCTTTCTCTCTCACTCTCTCTCTCTAGCTTTCTTTCCCCCTCCATCTATCTAGCAATCTATATCTATCTCCCTCCCATTCTCTCCCTCCTTCTCTCTTTGGCTCTATCTACCTGGTTACCTTTCTGTCTATCAATGTATATAATAATAATACAAATTGTTGGTTTATTGTTCTCGGGCAGGCGTGAGGCTAAAAATCTGCAGATTATGTTTTCTTAACCCCTACTGTACCGGTGACGTCTTTTCTATTTTATTATGGTAATGAGTAGACGATTTTATTCAGCTTAGGAAGGACGTATATCAATTAAAAGGCTACATACTATCTCTGTTATTCCAGGATTTTTACCAGGTTTGTATATAGGTGATAGTGAGTTATATCAAGACTGGGGAATTCAGAGTTTATACAATACATGCATAGAAGTCAAATAGAGGATACATAATAACACCGAAGTATAATTTAAAGAACAGTTTTATTTATCTTAAGCTCTACGTACCAGTACACTTATTATAGATAGTTATACTTGGAATAAATGGATAAGTTTATACAACATGAAAATACTGTCCTAGCACGATCGAGGATCTAGATGGAGCTCAGGTATACAAAACAAGTTTAGCTGTCCTCTTGTACAATACAATTAAACACGATAACATATTCTTGAAACACTGAAGAGTCGGATAATACCCGTGTATAGATTTAATACTCACATATGATAATAATTAACACATAATAGACGAGGGTTTACACTGAGTCAAATACACTTGACTCTAACTGTATTACTATACTAGTGGAAAATTAGGCAGAGTCAATATGTTGAGACTCTAACATTCTAAGGCACCTTGCGCACTGGTGAGAATTAGACAGAGTCAATATGGTAGGACTCTAACTTTATAACACTCTTGTGGAAATTAGGCAGAGTCAATATTTAGAGACCTTTCTAAGGGCACCTTACGCACTGGTGAGAATTTGACAGAGTCATATTTGGGTACTTTAACTTTATAATACACTAGTGAAATTTAAGCAGAGTCAATACGTTGGGACTCTAACTTTATAAGACAACTTGTGCACCGGTGAGAATTAGGCAGAGTCAATACTTGGGGACTCTAACTCTAGATACCTCGTCACTGGTATCGGCTTGTTTCAGATTTCTATTATATTAGCTGAGTTAACACTTGGAGTAAAAAGGGGTTGAGGTAGCAGCTTGCAGTCGTCTGACTCTCCGTTGGGCCGTCCAGGTTGGCCTGTCGTGTGGATCAGTTGTTTGGTTTACAAATGGATTAATGGGTATAGGGTCTTAAATGAGGCTCCTTAAGTATCATAACACTGGGCACCTCATCGGACGAACGCGAGTATGATTTTAGCAGGGGAGCTAATGATACTCGACTATCCTGACCGTTATATTAATCGTTGATGAAGTTCCGTTCAGGTACTCTTGACTTGAGGTCTTTAATATAATGCCTATGTCATGACACAGTGACAAGATATCGGGCTAATGCGAGTAGATGGCATGATCATGACCAATACTATGTTCCTCAACTACCACTGACCTTTATAAGAGGTTCAAATAATTCGGGGCGGTGTTTAAACCTTTTAATTACTATTGCCAGCTAACATGTCAGTAGACAAAAGTACTAAGGACTTCTATATGCCGAGTGCCGGTTAAGGTATCTCGCAGAGCCCTGAAACTATTCGAGTGACCTTGGCATGCCAAGTATCCTTCAGTAGTTTAGAATGCGGAATTAATAAAAGAAGTCAGGTGGGGACATGTCCTTCGAGTTTAGACTTCCTTTATTAAAGGTGCAGCCTATTAGGGATTTCGATGTTGCTACTGTATCATGCCACGCAAACAACAAAGATTCCTCAATAGGAAAACTAACTCCTCAGACCTTGTGGGATTTTTTTTTTTTTTTTTTTTTTTTTTTCTTTATGTGATTGAGGGAGGCAAAAGGCATAACTGCCTATAGCGAGTGCCTCCCCCATAGTTGAAAGAGTGACAGGGCCAAAATCAAGGGACGTTCGAGCCAAAATGCCTGGACACACGGAGTTTGAAGCAATTTAAGTCATAGGAAGAGGGAAAGACTGATTCTGGGAGAGAGTTCCAGAGCTCAGCTGTTGAGTAGAAGAAAGTTTGAGAGTAACGTTTCACTCTTGGGTTGGAGAGTTGCACAGAGTAGGGGTGGGATTGAGTTGCAAGACGGGTACCACGTGCCCTACGTAAAGGAGGTGGTATGCACTGGGATAGCTCTGAGGAACACTGATTATTATAGTAGCGATAGAATAGCGAGAGAGATGCAACATTGCGGCGGAGAGAGAGAGATTGCAGAGAGTTGGTGAGTGGACGGGAGTTAATGATACGAAAGGCCTTCCTTTCAACTTTGTCTAGGAGAGCAGTGTGAGAGGAACCTCCCCACACATGTGAACAATACTCAATACAAGGGCGCACTATGCCCCTGTACAGAGCAAGAAGCTGTGCAGGGGAAAAAGAACCCCCTAAGGCGGTTGAGCACACCCAGCTTCTGGGAGGCTGCCTTAGCAAGACTGGTAATATGGTCCTTCCAAATTAGAGCAGAAGAAAAAGAGACACCAAGAATATTGAGAGAAGATGAAGGGTTGATTTTTGTATTGTTGAAGAATAAGGGATAGTCCGCTGGGAGATCCTGACGGGTAGATAGATGGAGAAATTGGGTTTTGGAAGCATTAAAGTTAACAAGGTTTTCTCTGCCCCAATTGGAAATAGTATTTAGATCAGAATTTAAGAGTTCTATGGCTTCATTACGTTTGTCGTTGAGGGATTACTGGCTGGGGCGTTCTGAAAAACTAATGGAGTAGTGCAAGGTTGAGTCGTCTGCGTATGAATGGATGGGAATTAAGGTACAGTTAAGGAGATCATTTATAAAAATTAGAAAGAGAATAGGAGATAGGACAGAGCCCTGAGGAACACCGGAGTTTATAGAGTGAGGAAGTGAACAATGGCCGTCCACAACCGCGGCTATGGAACGGCCGGAAAGGAAATTAGAGACAAAGGCACAGATGGAGGGATAGAAACCGAAGGAGGGTAGTTTAGAAATTAAAGATTTATGCCAGACTCTATCGAAGGCTTTCGATATGTCTAGTGCAATAGAAAAAGTCTCACCGAAGTCCCGAAAGGAGGATGACCAAGAGTTAGTAAGATATGAAAGAAGATCACCAGTAGAGCGACCCTTAAGGAAGCCATACTGGCGATCTGAGAGCAGATTATGAGAAGAGAAATGCTTAAGAAATTTGGAAGCAAGAATAGTTTCAAAAACTTTAGAAAGACAAGAGATAAGAGCAATTGGACGATAGTTGGAGGGTTGAGAGCGGTCACCCTTCTTTGGGACAGGTTGAATGTGAGCAAACTTCCAGCATGAAGGGAAGACGTTAGAGGATAGACAGAGACGAAAGAGTTTGCCTAGGCAGGGAGTCAGCACAGAAGCACAGTTTTTGAGAACAACAGGAGGAACACCGTCCGGACCGTACGCCTTATTAGTGTTAAGCCCAGAGAGGGTAGAAAGTACATCTTTAGAAGAGATTAGGATATTAGGCATATGTAAGAGAGAGGAGGGCGGAGAGGGAGGAATAGCACCGTAATCATCCAAGGTGGAGTTTCTAGCAAAAGGTTGAGCGAAGAGTTTAGCTTTGTCAGAGGAAGAAGTGATGGTTGTGCCATCAGAGTGGGAAAGGGGAGGGAAAGACGAGGAAGAGAAATTGTTGGAGAGGTTTTTGGCTAGATGCCAGAAAGCTTGGGAAGAGCTAGAGTTGGATAGTTCAGTGCATTTATTATTGATGAAAGAGTGTTTGGCAAGTCGAAGAACAGATTTGGCTTGATTCCGGGCAGAAACATAGGAAGAATGAGAGTCTTGAGTTTTAAGGCGTCGGTACCGTTTGAATGCTTCCTCCTTATTGCGGACAGCAGTAGAACAGGCGTGAGTAAACCAAGATTTTTTAGCATTAGTCTGAGAGAAAGAGAATGGAATGTATGCTTCCATGCCCGATAGGATTACCTCGGTAATGCGTTCAGCACTCTCCGAGGGTCCTCGGCCATGGAAGCAGAAATCATTCCATGGGAAATCAAAGAAGTACTGCCGAAGAGCCTCCCAGTCGGCAGCGCCAAAGTGCCACAAGCGCCAATGTTAGTCATGCCTTCTATCGCCAACTGAATGAAAGGGTAATTGTAGAGCTATTACCACTAACATGTCAGTGTTATAAAATTGCTTTCTCTGTTCAGTTTCTGTCAGCATAGTGATGACGTGTGCTGAGATGTCCCGGGGTTGGTGTGTGGGAGTCAAAAGGTCACAAGTGCGGTCAGGGGGGAGATCTAAAGGATTAAGAGGATCCCTTAGAAGCTGCTTGGCTGGTATTTTGACTGTTGAGTGGAAGTAGGGTGCAAGTGCTAGTGTTGGTGATGGTGGTATTGGTCCTTCTTGCTCTGGCTGAATATCATTCTTTTTATTTGAGTTTGTTTTGTGTTAGAATTTAGAATAATATTCTTTCCGGGTGTGGGTGGACGTGGTGCAATGGTGGCGATGCGGGCGTCTCTTCGGGTGGTGGTTGTGGGCGGGGGCGTGGTATTTGCAGTAACATCGGCTCGGGTATTTCTAGTGGAAAACTGGTGATAGTTTGATACACGTGGTATCCCTCCGCAGGTATATTTCATTGTAGAGGTTTTCTTGTCTTCCTTTGTCTTCTCGTTTTTGTTTTTATTTTGTTCATCCATCTTCTTGTTGTTGTGGGGCAGTTTTCGGATGAATGGTAGGGCGAATATTTGTTGCTGTGTTTTTCTAGCTTGTGTTGATGCTTCTGATTTTACTTCAGTTCCTCCCTTAATTATGACCGGAAGTCGTCCTCTTTGGTGGTAGCCATCTTGTCCTCCTTGTTCGTCTTTGTTTCTCTGTTGTTTATTCCTTGGTGTTATTTCCTTCTCTGCTTTCTTCTTGTCTTCCTTCCTTTCCATGTTGGTTTTTCTGGTGGTGGTCCGGGGGTCTGGAATGTAGTGTCTGGTGGTTGCCTTTTCTCTGCTTCCTTTGTCGTTTATCATTATCCGCTTTGCTTTGGTATCTCCTTTCTGTTCTTGTCTTCCCACCTGTTCTGTCTCTGATTCCTCGGGAGTTTTCCTTTTTCTATTTGTGGGTAGCTTTCTTATTCCTGTTATATTAATCTCAGTGAGTCCTTTTAGCTATCATATATCCTTCCTAAGCTTTATAAAATCGTCTAAATGTAACTTAAATCAAATAAAAGAGATTTCACCGATACTGTACGGGTTAACCTACAGTAGGTACAGCACAACGCTTATTCTATCGGGGAGATTTCCACTTGAGGGAATTTTTTATTGACCGCTTTCTCCCTCATATGTAGCCACATTGTTTTTTTTAGATTTGAAGACGTTCACTTCATTAGTTTGGCGATTTTAAGAACCTTATGTTCTATGTTTAAGATTTAGGTGTCGATTTCTTCTTGGTGAGCGATAGCAAGCCTGTAAATTAAGAGACATTTTTCTACCGATAAATATACAAATTTATCTTGAAAGGGGGCCTATGGGGTGTAACTTTAAGTTTGATGGAGGTCTAGGGAACAAACTAAAACGCTCCCCTTAACTACGAGGGCACATGTAACTTTTGGCGGCCGTGAGGTGCCGTGTTTCCGACCGCAGATGAATTGGTGAAAGAACGTATTTCGCAAACATAGGCTGATAGTTTTGGAACTTGGCTAGAGGGGGACCACGCCACAATCTTCTCCATTGGGAAGGCCCAAAAAGTCTTTCGGATTTTTGGGGACTCGAACCCTGAACCTGGCTTGGGCTATTAGTGCGCTATTTAGACGTGTGTGTGTGTATGTGTATTTATGTGTGTGTGTGTGTGTGTGTGTATATATGTGTTTGTGTATGTGTGTGCGTCCTTGCCATCCCAAATCTTCACGGCCCTCTTCTTTTCTCCCAAGCTTTTTCTATCCCTTGTCGGACCGTGTGTGTGTCTCGATTTTTGTTATCAGTCTCTCTCTCTAGCTGTGTGTGTGTATGTCTTTTCTCCCCATCTTATACCATCTGGCTATGATTTTCCCTTGTGTGTCTCTCGTTGTTTTTCATCAGAGTTTTTTTTCTCTCCCTTGTCACGTAGAAGGTGGATGGGTGGTATAGTAGTGTGTTACTGGTCCTCCCATTCTCTCTCTTTTGGGGCTTCTGCTTCTTCTTGAGAGAGCCTCCTGCTTTGCTGTTCTAGCACTACTACTGTTAAAGGGGCAGTAGTTATTTTTTTGGGTCTATTTATGTATATATTCATATTTTTTAGTTTCCTCCCTAGACCTCCATTGACACCTATATGGCACAAATGGTCTTAATATTGACAAAGACATGGAGTAAAAGGTCTCCAAATCTCCAAATTAATGAAAGGAACGTCTTAAAATCTCATAACTAATATGCTATACATGAGGGAGAAGGGGATCCAGAAAAAGCGACTACCTAATTTGCGACATAGATACCAACACCAGACACAGTACGGTGTCGTCTTTTGCTGATGGCACAACATTAAGCAAGATAGTAAACACACAAGAAGACACGGGCCGACTGCAGGAAGACATGAATGTAGTGTTCCAGTGGACCAGGGAAAACAACATGCAATTCAATGAGGAAAAATTCCAATTCCAAAACTCATGAAGCCTTTAATTACTTTAGAAACATCAGAAATCATGCCAAAACTGTATTAAACCTAACTAAATCAAACTTTCTCCACAAGCAGGCAAATAAACTTCTAAATAATCCAAATGATAACAAAATATTTTGGTCTACTCTTAACTCATTTAAATCCAACTTCACTACTGCTTCATCCATTCCACCATTAAAATCTCCGACTGGCAATCTTGTAAGTGACCCACGAGGTAAAGCTAACCTTCTTGCGGATATTTTCTCCACCAACTCAACCTTAGATGAAATAAATCAAGATGTCCCTGTACTTAATTTTAATTCGCCTGAAATTCCCTCACTTAAGATCCACACCAGACATGTCAAAACTATTTTGCAGAATCTCTCGGTAGATAAGGCTCCTGGTCCAGATGAAATTCCTCCAATAGTACTTAAGAATTGCTCCTTGGTGCTCGCTCCTGTATTGGCAAAATTTTTCCGTCTGTGTACTCATACCTCATGCTTCCCAGTACCCTGGAAAGAAGCAAACATCCATCCAGTTCCTAAAAAAGGTGCCTCTTCAGATCCATCAAACTACAGACCAATAGCTATAACTTCCACTCTTGGTAAAGTCTTTGAAATTATATTAAATAATCACATAATTAAGCATCTTGAGAATAATAAATTAATCAGTGATAGGCAATATGGTTTTAGACGATGTCGATCAACTGCAGACATGCTTTGCCTTCTTACGCATCAAATCAACCAAGCTACAGACCAACATGGTGAAACACATACAATAGCACTGGATATATCAAAGGCATTTGATAGAGTCTGGCATCAATCCTTATTGTCGAAGATGTCACACTACGGCCTTGCATCATTAGTTCCACTAATTTCTTCTTATCTTCATAACAGAAAAATATGTGTAATGGTAGATGACCTTTATTCTCAATTTCACTCAATAAATGCTGGTGTTCCCCAGGGATCAGTTTTGGCCCCAATTCTGTTCCTCATTCATATCAATGATCTCATATTTACCACTCATAATCCAATACATTCCTACGCAGATGACTCAACACTCCACAGTTCCTTCACATTTACCAATTCTTTCACCCAACCCGATCTTATAAATTCAAAAATAAACACTGCAATTTCTCTGAACCAGGACCTTTCTAGAATTAATGGATGGGGACAAAAGAATCTAGTTTCCTTTAATGCACAGAAAACCAAGTACATTCAATTTTCTAACCGACAGGATCTCACTGACTCCCACATATTTTTTAATGATGTAAATATTCCCACTTCCCCTAGTATTGACATTCTCGGTGTAACATTAACTACTAACTTGAGCTGGACACATTATGTTAGAAGCATTGCTAAGAATGCCTCTAAAAAACTGGGACTCCTGTACAGAGTTCGAGAATTCTTCACTGACGAGCAGTTGGCCGTGATATATAAAAGTCATGTGCGTTCTCAGATGGATTACTGTTCACCTCTGTGGGGTGGAAGTGGAGTGGTTGCATTGAGGCAGTTGGACAAAATTCAAAATAAAGCTATTAGATTAATCAATAACCCTGCAATCACACAGGACCTTCCTACATTATCCATACGAAGAAACGTTGCATCCCTTGCATTATTCTACAGATATTTTCACAGCAATTGTTCCGAGGAACTTGCTTCAATTGTGCCGCCTCTCCACATCTTTCCCCGTAGAACTAGGGCAGCTGAGAGCGCCCATGAATTTACACTTTCTCCTCCACAATGCAGAACTTCTGCTTATCAGAATTCATTTATCCCCAGAGCTACTACTCTTTGGAATTCACTTCCCTCGAATTGCTTTCCACAAACTTACAATCTACAAATGTTTAAATCCAGTTGTTACAAACATTTTATGAATGGAGGATGCCTTTAGGCACATGGACCTTTTTGTTTTATCTGTGTTTTTCCTTCCTCCGTTCATTGTCTCTTAAAAAAAAAAAAAAAAAAAAAAAAAATTAATACGGTACGGAGATAATAATGGTGTTAAAGAAATTACAAATTACTTAACAGAATCTAACCACATAATAGAACGGAAAGACAGTGTGAAAGACCTTGGGGTATTAATGTCTGAAAATATGGGTTTCAAAGTACATAACAAGGTCAAAGTGGCGGCTGCGAAACGTCTAACGGGTTGGATTCTGCGTACTTTTAAAACACGCGGTGAAGTACCTATGATAACTCTCTTCAAATCTCTAGTGCTACCGCGGCTTGAATATTGTAGCGTATTAACATCCCCATACAAAGCAGGTGAAATAAATGATGTAGAGAGTGTACAAAGAAATTTCACTTCGCATATAAGTTCGATAAAACAGCTACACTATTGGGAGCGTTTAAGAGCACTGAATCTGTACTCACTGGAACGTAGAAGAGAACGTTACCTAATAATATACACGTGGAAAATCGCAGAGGGTTTAGTACCAAACCTACATACTCCGATAGTCATGAAATTCAGTGATAGGAGAGGCTGGGAATGCGAAATCCCCCGGATGAATAACAGGGCTCTCTGCGAGAGGGCTGGTTATCACACAGAGGCCCACGTCTCTTCAACAAACTCCCACGGCGAGTAAGAGACATGAGGGACGTCTCGTTAGACAGCTTCAAGAGAGCCCTGGATGTCGAACTGCAAAAGGTGCCAGACGAGCCCATCCTCGCAAGGGAGCGAGCTGTCGCTTCAAACAGTCTACTGCACCAAATCACCACCCAAAACGAGGGGCGTCGCGCTCCTGGGTGCCGCTAGAAGAGTGGCGAACACATCAAAAGGTATCAAAAGGTAAGGTACCTCCACTTAGTCACGTTGCTTTTCTAAATCTAATCTTATTTGGCATTTCCACTGATTTGCATTGAGTATATCCAAGTCCACTCTCACTCCCACTCTCACTCTCTCTCTCTCTTTATTTAAAAGTATAGTGAGGCCCCATCTTGAATATGGCGTGCAATTTTGGTCTCCTTATCTGAGCAATGACATTGAGAAACTCGAGTCGGTGCAGTGTAGAGCGACAAAGTTGATTCCATCACTAAGAAATACATCTTATCATGAAAGACTAAAAAATAAAAATCCCTTAAGAAAAGAAGATTGCGAGGTCAATTAATCGAGTGTTTCAAGATACTAAAGGGATTTGACAAAATTGATGTAGATTCACATTGCAAAATATATAATAGTTTATTAACTCGGGGAAATGGAATGAAATTAAAAACCAGGAGGGCGAATCTCGTTGTCACAAAGCACTTTTTCACCTACAGTGTGGTCATCTATCTATTGCCTGACGCCGTGATCCCCGAAGGGGTGGCCACGAACGAACCGCCCCCATGCACCTCTGTCCCCAGTCAGTCGACGCCCCTCCTCCTAACCAGCACTGCCTTCATTCATATACAGTACTTCCTCACTCCATCCTTCCACCTCTCCTTCGGTGCACCTCTCCCTCTCTGTCCTTCCACCTCGCTCTCGTACACCCTCTTAGTCAATCTCTCACTTTCCATACGTTCCATATGGCCGAACCATCTCAAGTTGTTCCTTTTCACACTTTCCAGCACATCTACCTCCACACCACACCTCCTTCTTACTTCCTCATTCGTCTGTCTATCCCTCCATGTATCTCCGCACGCACTTCTCAAGTAACTCATTTCCACCGCTCTCACTCTTGGTCTGAGTCTCTTCCCGAACGTCCATGCTTGGCTTCCGTAAGTTAGTGTCGGGATTACCACACTGTTATGCAAGGACTTCTTCACTTCCATACTGACCACTCTATTTCAAGTTACTGCTTTCAACATTCCTACAACCCTCTTCCCCTGTTGCACCCTCTCCCGCACCTCCTCATCCACAGTCCCATCTTTACTCAACACACTGCCCAGATACTTAAAAGAGCTGACGATCTCCATAGCCTGACCGTTCAACTTCACCTCACACTCTGTGACTTCACCCCTTTCGAAGACCATAACCTTGCTCTTCCCCGCATTTACCTTCAAATTCCGTTTTTCGCACACTGTTCCAAACTCATTTACCAAACCCTGCAACTCCCATTCATTATCGCTCATCAGAACTGTATCATCCGCAAACAGCAGTATAGGCAGCTTCCACTCATTTCCCTTCCTTTTCAGTGATACACCAACATCCACTGCTCTTCCAAGTATTTCTTTCATGACTCCATCCATATTATACAGTAAACAACCACGGGGACATCACACACCCCTGTTTCAACCCTACACTCAGGTCAAGACTCAGGTCAGAAATGAAATGCAAAGCTCAATCTTAAATAAAACAACATATTAGCATAAAGAAAATCTTACAACCCCTCCCAAACACAATAGTATAATTTAGCCTGCTATGCTCCCTGAGCGAGCTTCACAGAGCCCAGCCTACTAAGTGAAAGACAGGTTCAACTTAGGACTTTAGCTATAACATTGGCAACTTACAATTAACTATAAAAAAGAAAGAGTTTTTATGTGTTTTTTTTAATTTAATTTTAATGTTGTTTTTGACGGCTGCTCTACAGGGGCAAGCCTGGTTTTTCTCCACTCAAACCCACACACCTGTGGTGATCTACGCCGGATCCTCCACCCTCCACAAACAGTCTGCAATCAAATTCTCACAACCGGCAATATGGCGAATGTCTAGATTGTATTCTTGCAACATGAGTGACCAACGTGTCAGCCTCATATTCCGGTTGTGGAATTGGTTCAGAAATTTAAGAGGGTGGTGGTCGGTGTAAATCACCACGACTGGCCCGTAGGCAGGAACATATACTTCAAAGTGCCTGAGCGCCAACACTATTGCCAGCAGTTCTTTCTCCACCACAGAGTAGTTTTTCTGAGCGGAATTAAACTTCTTGGAAAAGAAACTGACTGGATGCTCCAAACCTTCCTCGTCTGTTTGCATTAAGACGGCACCAGCCCCTACACCGCTGGCATCTGTTGCCAGCTGGAACGGTCTTTCAAAGTCAGGGGCCCTGAGGATTGGGTGAGTGCATAGTAGGTGCTTGATCAGCGAAAAAGCCCTTTCACACTCAGGTGCCCACTTGAACTTTTTCTCTTTTGCTAGCAAATCTGTCAGGGGAGCTAACACAGTAGAATAACCCCGAATGAAGCGGCGATAGTAACCGATCATGCCCAAAAATCTCATGATCTGCCGCTTGGTGGACGGCCTGGGGAACTGGTTAATAGCCTGTATCTTGTTTTGGGGGGGCACACCTGGCCTAACCCGACCACAAACCCAAGATACTGCACCGTTGCCCGGACAAAGTCGCACTTGCCCAGATTGACCACCAAGCTGGCCTCACTTAGCTTCCGAAACAAGGCTTCTATGTGCTCACAGTGACTCTCAAAGTTGTCATCATAGATTATAACGTCATCTAGGTAGACAGTGCAGTTAGGGATGTCAGCTACTAACTCATTCATAAGACTCTGGAAGGTTGCTGGGGCATTTTTAAGGCCATACGGCATCACATTGCAACGGTAGGTGTTCCCATCAACCACAAACCCGCATACCCCCTTCGCCCGCTCAGACAAGGGCACCTGCCAGTAGCCTTTCACTAGGTCTACCTTAGTTAGAAACTGTGCCTTACCAATCTTGTCTACACTATCGTCAACATGGGGAAGGGGATAAGCATTGGTGGGAGTCAACCCGTTCAATCTCCGAAAGTCAATGCAGAAGCGAACCTTCCCGTCAGGCTTGGGCTGCAGAGTGACAGGAGATGTCCACCTAACTGCCCCTTCTCAATCAGCCCCCGTTCCAACATATACTCTAACTCCGCTCTGAGGGCTGGGAGTTTACTGGGTGGAATTCTGTAGGGCACTGATTTAAAGGGGGGGTGATCTCCCACGTCCACGTCATGCACCACTCGAGTTGTGAGGCCTGGATGCTCTGCAAACACAGTGGGGTATGAAGCAAACAGGCGTTGCACGGCTGCACGCTGTTGCTCAGGCAGGTGCACTAGAGCATTGTCAGACACCTGTCTGGAGTTCCCCGCCCACTGGTCAGCAGAGACATGACACTCCCAGTTATCCTCCACCTGGGCTTCACTGTCCCTCACTCCTTTTCCTTCATGACCGCTGCAGGTCAACACAGGGACAGCGAGAGGCTCAGGGGGGCGCCTCACAAACTCTTTCACCAGATTCACATGGCACAGCTGATTCTTTTTACACCTATCTAGAGTAGCCACAAGATAGTCTAGGTCAGAGATATTTTTTACCACCTTATAAGGACCAGCGTACTTGGCAGACAACGGATGACCTGGTAGAGGTAACAGAATCAACACCTCCTGCCCCACCTTAAACTCCCGGAGTTTTGTCTTCTCATCGTACCTGTCCTTCATAAGTGCTTGCGACCCTACCAAATTCCTACCTGCCAACTCTAGGCTTCTAAGCATTCTCTCTCTACTCTCGAGGACATACTTTAACATGGAACATGGTTTTGCTGTGCCCTCCCAGATTTCTCTAACCATGTTGAGGGGGCCTCTGACCTGATGTCCGAAAACTAACTCATTGGGACCCTAGGCTTTCACCAGGTACCTCCCGAGCAGCGAATAATACATAAGGCAACCCAAGATCCCAATCCTTGCCATTCTCAACACAGTAACAACGCAGCATGCTTTTCAGAGTCGAGTGCCACCTCTTCAACACTCCTTGACTCTCTGGGTGATAGGCTGAAGAGACAACTGTACTGATACCGTGCTGCTGCATGGTCTGTTTGAAAAGGTTAGAAGTAAAGTTGGACCCTTGGTCTGACTGCAATTCCTGCGGGTACCCATACCTAGAACAGCACAATAGCAAGTTATGAACAACAGTCTTAGCAGTACCATTTTGCATGGGGTATGCATCCGGATAACGAATGGCAACATCCATGATTGTGAGGAGGAACTTGTTGCCTGCACTAGTAGGGGGTAGAGGGCCAACCATGTCGATTATAACCTTACCGAATGGTGGCCCGATTACAGAAATAGGGTGTAACGGAGCCTTGGGAATACACTGGTTTGGTTTACCTACTGTCTGGCAGGTACTGCACATTGCCACCCATGATGCCACATGTGCCTTCATACCTGGCCACCAAAACAATTTCGCCAATGCTGCTACCGTCTTACTTACACCCAAATGCCCTGCCAATGGTACATCATGCGCCAACCTCAGTAGGCTATCACGGCACACACTAGGCACTACCAACTGGTCAACCACTCTCGACCCACCCTCCCAACTCTGTCTGGGATCTAGAAAACGCCTGTACAATATGCCCTCCACACGAAAGAAGTCCCCCGGCTTTGCATCCCCGTCCTCATCAAGTTCCATCGCACCGTTACTACACTTCTGAAGCTCAGGATCATCTATCTGCAGCCGACAGATATCCGAAGGAGCCAATCTATCTAAGTGGTCCCGGAGCAACTTATGGCCTCCCCCGATACTGGACTGTTCGATCCTATCTTGCTTAAGTGTGTAACGTTGCTGTCTCAGAGTTTTCTCACGCCCTACCTCCTCACCAAGTGTGACAGGTTCTGGGGCCACTCCGGACCTAAACATTGGTGCTAATACTGAGTCGCCAAGAAGAGCCGCTGGATCAAAACTCACAAAAATTCTCCCAACTTTAGCTTTCTCCTTCCGACCGTTCCTCCGCTGGTCTAGAGACTGAGGAATAGGCTGTGACACCTTAGATGCACGAGATCGGGTGACAACACACGCCATCTGCTGTAATTGACACCTCTCGACCAACTCCTGCCCCTCCCTACTCTCGTCGGCCACCCTCTCGGCAACGACTAAGGGTGGAACCTTAGAAGTAAGCACCGCAAAGTCGTTGCCGAGAAGAAGGTCGACGCCCTCTACTGGCAGTTTCTCTACGATTCCAACATCTATCTCTCGTGTCACACCATCAACCTCCAGCTCCACTCGAACCAACGGGTATGACCGTGTAGCATTAATACCGTGCACCACAACTACCCGTGCCGTGTTTATAGGTTGGCCTGTAAAGTTTTTCATCAGAGTCTGGGATGCACCTGTATCACGCAACAACTCCACCCCATGCTTGCAACCAGCCCAACTCACGCAGCCACGTCCTCTATGGTCGCAAAAAGCATCGCGGACAGGTTTCGAGCCTTCCGGACACGCCTTCACTGGCTGTGCCCCCGTATCTGACATATCACCCCAGGTAAACGCAGAAGACCTCAGAGACACCCCAATGTTGCTAGCCAAAGACACGACTGCTGTAGGTTGGTTACTAGGGCAGGAACGTGCAAAATGCCCCTTTTAATGACACTTAAAACACTTTACTTCACCCTTGGACTTCCCCTGAGGTGAGGAAGGGCCCTGACCTTTCTTAAACGGGACAGTTTTTGGTTTGTGATCAAAATTCGTATCATTGCTCTTACTTTTGTTATTAAATGTTGCATCACTGACTCGGGGGGGTGGGGGGCGGGGGTGGGGGGGGGGTGGAGTGTTGCGCCCCTTGTTAACTGCATCGGTCCATTGTGCAGACCCGCACCCACGAATCAGCGATAATCTCAGGTCAGCCAACTCAGCTGCCTCTTGTAGAGTTTTAGGATGTTTCTCTTTGAGGTTCAAAGTCAGGTCGCCGCCTGTGCATTTAAAAAATTGCTCTAGAAGGAATAACTACTCAAGCTCTTCGAACGTCATCACCTTCTCTGACCTCAGCCAATTTCTCAAAGCATCAGACAGTTCCCGGGCATGTTCTAGAAAAGTGCACTCACGACCCTTCGTAACACCCCGAAACTTCAACCTATATGTCTCTGGTTGTAACTCGTACGCCCGCAGAACAGCTTCCTTCAATACCTCATAATCGATGCAAGACTCCAAGGGCAACGGATCATATGCCTTGAGTCCTTTGCCAACCAACCTAGCTCCCTCCGACATATTATGTTCCAATAAGTCCGAGGAGGCGGGAGCCCCGGGATCATTGCCACTGCCCCGCACTACACTCACAACAACACTGCGGACGTTAGAATTATCGGAGGTGAATGAGGTTGCCACCAACGGTTTTATCGTATGGTAACTTATCGGACTTACTGAGCTCATATGACGCAAAATCGCGTCATAAACTTATTGGAGAGGTATAGAGATAAGTCCATATGACGCGATCGCGTCATATGAGTTTTTGGTTCACTAGTCCATATGACACGATCGCGTCATATAATTATGTCTGGGGGAGCTAGAGGAAACAAGGGCTGCCCACTTAACCTTGGGCCATTGGTGCTCCCGGCACTTCTTCTCAAAACGCAGGAAAAACTCGGTGACACCCGACTCGTCAAATGCAGGGACTAACTTAAGAAGGTGCGATAAAGACTGAGCAAGACCTCGATTCCCAGAACCGAGACGCTGCCTTATCGAGTCCACCCGAGACTTCTCAAGCTCCATGTCTGCACAGTACTTCGTAGCCTCAACCTGAAGCTCAGCCTCACGTATGGCCTTTCTCTCCTCAGCCTGAATCCTAAGCTCAGATTCCCGCTGCTGCTGCTGAATCTTAGCCATCTCAAGCTGGAAGAGCATATCTGGAGTTAAACCTTGAGGAGGAGGAGATGCAACAATTGGACACCCACCCAGTGATCCACCCAGGGGCAAACCACGCTGCCAGTGACTATCGGCCTGCGGGAACGTCCTCGGATCCGGTGTTCTAGAGAGCATGATGGGAGTAGAGTGGAGGGGGGGCTTGGCCGAAGGTGCCAAAGCACCCGCTCCACCCTGTGCACCACGCACCCCGCCCTGCACACATGCCACCTGCTCACTTCTCGTCATGCTGCTAGTGCCAACATGCCCCATGATCGTGGCCAAACACTGGAGACCATACCGATCAATCCCCGACACCCGGTCAACAGTAATAGGCATCTCCAGAAACTTCCTTGCATCCTCCTCACTAGTTACTACTCTAATGTCATCTAACAAACCCAGCTTCTGCACCTCAGAGCCTGCTTCCCGTACTGTGTCCTCACTGTGCACTGATCCGTCGTTCGACATAGTGTCCACCGGAAATCCTCAACGTTTATAAAAAAAGAAGTACCTAAACTCTCATGTAGCACTATTCACTCAAAAAATGCTTGAAGACAACTCAAGTGCTATACTACGTTGCCAAAAAAAATCCAACGTGTCCAAAATATTCCTCAAAAACAAATGTCCACTGCCAAACTGTGAGAAATAACAATCGACCCCCAAACGGTGATTAAAAAACAAAAATCTCCACAAAAAAATCCTGCAATTATTTCTTAGTTCACTAAATCCTAGACTAAGGTCGCCATTTGTTATGATGACTAAGATAAGATACTAGGCAAGGTCGCCATTTGTTATGACCGGGACTACGAATAAAACAGGGGCACTCAATGATTGGACTAGTAGTAGGGCACTATGCAACAACGGTACGCTAGATCCAAACCCTCGAACTTATATGCCGGCGAACAAAACACCTATACCCTCCAGGTTTAATCTGCGATAGCGGGGTATCCTTAACTGGGCATAAATGTACTCTGCTTAAGGCTAACCGGCACTGGTATAGCCTGATAACAAACAAGATGCAAGTTACGTTAAAATGCATAAAAAGGAATCTATGGAAAGATCAATTAAATCACTGCAAGATTTAATACAATAAACAGATGCTTCAATACAGTTACTCTAAACAACAATAAACTCTTCACTCCTATCTGAAAGAAAGTGAAGTATAGTCCTACAGCATAGACCTGGAAACTTCTGAAGAAAGTCTGATGCTCATAAGATGCTCGTACTGATTCAGAACTATATAAAGGCAGGAGGCAGGACACCACACGTGTAAATTGAATACACTAAAAGATAGGACATATAATGTTAACTGACACGAGAATACTATAAATGCGCAACGGTAGCAATGCTCGACACTAAAAGAAGTACTTCCTAATCAACGAAACAGTCTGCTATGGTTATGCGGCTCAGCAACAGCCTAGACTAATAAATGCTGTGAATAATAATGCGCACATATCAAAGAGCTTATATTAAATACTAACAAGTGTCTACTCGATTAATAATGTCTAGCTGGGATACTCTAGGTAAGGAACTGGGGTTGAGCAAGACAGGCTCGTAGCCTAGCGATGTCCTTAAGACTGCATCCTTTAAGTTACGTTAATTGACTAGGGGGCTCTCTCGGTAGATCCAGATCACAAGTATCTGGTTCTATCCTGGCGACCCTCTAAAGACAAGCAAAGAGGCAGCAAAGTGTGGAACTGGTACAGGCCAAAACCCTCAGTCAACACAATGCTGCACTCGCAAAGGACGCAACCGAAAAGACAACCCAGGCTACCACAGGACCGGTCGAAGTCGTGTAGGTATAAGCAAACCGTACACACATCGGAGACAACGACTACAGTTACCTTATCCCAGTCTAGCATTAAATAAAAGAGCAGAAACACTAAATCAATAATGGAGACACACAAAGTTCTTAACCTAACTAACTAAGAACCCTCAAACCTATTCTAAGTACATGTAAATATCTCTGAGGACGGCGCATGCAATACAATGGGCCGGCTATGAAAACCGTATGCAGAACCCAAGGGGAGTGTTGTGCAGTTAATAAAGGTTAGAGTATGGAAAGAGAGAATCGAGTGAGAGAAACAGTGATAAAGGTGGTGATCGGGAGAGAGTATGCAAAGGGATGTTAGAAGCACGCGCGCCAAGCCTGTCCTGATGAGGACAGCTCCTGGGGACCCTCATGGAGGAGGTAAGTTACACAGTTATCGCGCAAAGGCGCGATGGTCGGCCAATCACGGGCCGAGACGTCACAAGACAGCAGGCGTCATAGGACACCGCCAGACACGCCGACCAATGGCGAGCGAGAGGCAGGAATGCACCCGTACATACAGACACTCACTACTTCCTCGCTCTGAAAGTCTTTCTCATTCACATGCTGGTACTATTATCACTACTGTTGATATAAAATATAACCCGTTGTCACAGACGAAAACAAAGACCACCACTGGACTGTCTGTGACAATGCGATTACTAGGAAAGAAAGAACAACATTCTCTGATAACTGTAGCCCATTTCGATGTCACTGGCGAGCGCTAGTGGCTAACGAGAGGCGATTCTGCCAAAGCTGGTAGACGTCACACCAGTCTCGCTAAGGCAGCATCCCAGAAGCTGGGTGTGCTCAAACGCCTCTAGGGGTTCTTTACCCCTATGCAGCTACTTGCTCTGTACAGGGGCACAGTGCGTCCTTGTATGGAGTATTGTTCACATGTGTGAGGAGGATCCTCTCACACCGCACTCCTAGATAAAGTAGAAAGGAAAGCTTTACGTATCGTTAACTCCCATCCACTCACCAATTCTCTGCAATCTCTCTCTCTTCGCCACAATGTTGCATCTCTCTCACTATTGTTTCGCTACTACAATAATCAGTGTTCCTCGGAGCTTTCCCAGAGTATACCACCTCCTCTACGTAGGGTACGTAGTACCCGCCTTGCAACACAATCCCACCCCTACTCTGTGCAACTCTCCAACCCAAGAGTGAAACGCTATTCTCAGACTTTCTTCTATTCAACTGCTGAGCTCTGGAACTCTCTCCCAGAATCAGTCTTTCCCTCTTCCTATGACTTAAATTGCTTCAAACTCCGTGTGCCCAGGCATTTTAGCTCGAACGTCCCTTGATTTCGGCTCTGTCACTCTTTGAAATCTGGGGGAGGCACTCGCTGCAGGCAGTTATGCCTTTTGTCTCCCTCATTCACATAAAAAAAGAGTAATTTTCCCTTTATACACCGTTTACAACTCAAATTATTTTATGTTAATTTACAAAAATAAAATCAACATAGGAAAGACCAAAGGCTTCTTGGATGAAGCAAATTACGATCCTCAAGTGGTCTGCAGACATTACTCTCATATGTTAGTAAATAAAAACAAATGCTGAATGATATAAATGCCAAAACAATGTGTGCATTAAAAAGTTATTGCCTAATGTTATTTAATTAATTGTACAGTAGTGAACATTAATTCAATTACAAATTATTCGAAGCAGTTTCAGGTTGAATTGAATCTCCTTACTAATTCTTACTGAACATTTGTATTTCAGAGATTCGTTTAATAAGTTCGAAACTACAAAATTGATCAGAATTAATTACCACTACTGTACATGGTCATTACAGTGTAATAAGAGATTAATTGAAATAAGTTTAATTACCACCAACTGATGTAATACAGAAATCAATCATACCCAATATTTTTAATCTTTGAATCTTTATACCAGTCGTAAATAATTTTCGGAATTTCATTCAAGATAGGAACGATCAGCCCCAAATGAATCTATGAATCAAGAACTATGCTTCATAAACGATTGAATTACCTTCAACTACGTTTGGATACTCGACCCAGACTTGGGCATCAGCATTATACCCTGTGACCAGAGTTGCAAATGTTACATATTTTTTTACGCTAATCTGTTTCAAATAATTAGTATTTTTCTGCCAACTACCAAATATCATCACCATATTCTAAGATACTTTGATTTCGTAATCTATAATGTGTCAATATGTAAACCTATACTTTCCCTTTAGATAAGTCCATAGTTAACATGTTAATCATGTATCAATTATTTAGTGCTTTATTTGTAACCCTGTTTTGCTAGATTTCTAAATAACCATATATCTCATTAATAACACTTTTTTGGGGAAAATGTGATACAACAATATATGTTCATTTTCTATTTTACAATGTGTTCGTCATAGTCTGTAACAGTTATTTCAATACACCCTATACAAATATATATATATATATATATATATATATATATAGTAGGAGAGAGAGAGAGAGAGATTTAGTGAGTGAGGCAAAAATTAATAGGTTGTAAATGCAAGAGGTTTGACAGTAAGATAGTGAGATTAAAACGTTGTGGAGTGTTTGGAAGCTAAGAGAGAGTGAGAGAGAGTGTGTGTGAGAGAGAGAGTTAGAGAGAGTGTGTGTGTGAGAGAGAGAGAGAGAGAGAGGGAGGGAGAGAGCGAGAGTGAGAGCGAGAGTGAGAGAAAGAGGTGGGGGTGTGATGTACTGTGTACTATGTGTAGGGGGAAGCATCAAAGGATCATGGGAATGAGGAGGGCAGGTAGGCTATGGTCAGCTGTATGGCCATATAAATAGGAGAGAGAGAGAGAGAAAGAAAGGTTGATAAGTATTGTACGACGTAATACAGAGTGCATATTATTAACTTTCTTGTCGTAAAATAAGGGAAAGATAGAATGAGGGGGAAATATCGTAGGGTTTTCAATACGATTATGTATTTTTAGTTTTTAATTTATCCTCGCTAATATTAGATACTCTTATTAATTGTTAGCTGGTCCTGTTGTTATAAGGAGATTCATTGATATTATTAAGAGGGGTGACTTGCCTTTTTTCTCTCCTTTTCTCTCTTTCTCTGGTTTTTATCCATTCGGCCCCATCACAGCCGTCAATATTTTCCTGGCGAGCGGTAGCCAGCCAACATATATATATTCTTGTTTTGACAGCAAGCTAAATTTTTACATTTTTCGATAGAAAAAAATTTCCGGCAAAGCCGGATTTCTCCATACAATGCTGGCTCGTTATCGCTCGCCAGGAAAAAATCGACACCTGGATGGGAATAAACGTCTTAAAACAGTTGGCTGAATGGGGCCTAATGGATACAAGCCACATAAAGAGAGGAAAGGGGAGAAAGATAACAAAAGCCGGTAAGCTAGGGTAGGTTAGATTTTCCGATAATAAAGGGGGTATTATATTAGCAATTTTGTGTTTTATTTATTTATATATTTATTCATGTTTTAGTTTCCTCGCTAGACCTCCATCAAGCTTAAACAAACACTCCCTAGACCCCCTTTCAAGATAAATGTGTACATTTTTCGGCAGAAAAATGTTCCGGCTGAAGGCCGGTTCCTCCTAATATTGCAGGCTCGCTATCACTCGCCAGGAAGAAAATCGAAATCTAAATAGTACAAAAGGTTGTAGTATTGACAGAGAAATGGGACAAAAACTTTTAAAATCGACAAACTAATGGGCCGAACGTCTTAAAATCTCAAAAACTAATGGGCTACACATAGTACAAAGGAGTACAACGGAAATCAAGCAACAACAGATCTAGTGACCCTTCTAGGCTGCTTGTCCTCCAAAACACTGAGGATCAAGTGTCCAAACAGTGGTTTAGAGTGGGTAAGGGAACATTGGAAAGGGAACTAATGTCCGTGGCAGGATTAGGAAGTTAGTAGGGGACAGATGGGTTAGTAACTGAGGGGGGGATAAAATAAAGTTATTCATTTACAAACGCAGTCAGTCGCGGGTTTGATGCGAGATATTTGTCTACGCGGAGTTTAAATGAATCAACGGTGCTGCAGTCTATAACGTCTCGGGGAAGCCCATTCCACAAGTTGACAACTCGATTGAAGAAGAAATTCTTAGATTCGTGTGAGTTAAAAGATTTACCAATAATTTTGCAACCGTTTCCCCGCATGTAATTAGATTGGTACAGTTCATATTGTCGATGCCTTTGATGATTTTGAACACTTGAATTAAGTCACCTCTTAATCTGCGCTGGGTTAAAGGAAATAGATTTAATTCTCTAAGATGCTCTTCGTATGGTTTGTTCTTTAGGCTAGGTATCATTTTGGTAACTCTACGTTGAACTCGTTCTAGCTTGTTTATATCTTTTTGGTAATAAGGGCACCAGGATTGAATGCAGTATTCCAGAAGAGGGCGGACTAAGGAATTGTAAAGGGTTAGGATAACGTCTTTGGATTTATGCTCAAATGATCTGCCTATAAAGCCAATTATTTTGTTTGCCTTCTTAACAACTTCTGAACATTGTTGACTCGGTTTTAGGTTACTCGATATTGTTACTCCCAGATCGGTTTCTCTGTTTACGTTCTTAAGCTGAGTGCCATTCATCGAATAGTTTGCTTTCTCATTTAGGTATCCGATATGTAGTACTTTACATTTATCCGCATTGAAACTCCTTTGCCAAATTTGGGCCCAACATGACAATTTATCTAGATTGTGTTGCATATCGTCAACTTGTTCTTTTGAGAGTACGCTATTTGCAATTTTTGTATCGTCAGCAAATTTTGAGATTGTACAGGTGAGACCCTCATCTATGTCGTTGATGTAAATTAGAAAGAGAATTGGTCCTAGTACCGATCCCTGGGGTACCCCGCTACTTACATTGGTCCATTTAGATGCCTTACCGTTTATGACTACTCTTTGCTTTCTGTCGCTGAGCCAATTTTCTATCCATTTCAAAACACTGTCTTGTATTTCATGCGCTTTTAGTTTTAGCAGTAAACGTTTGTGGGGAACTTTGTCAAAGGCCTTTTGAAAATCAAGGTATATAATATCTACAGCTTTACTCTCATCGTAGAGGTTGAGGATATCGTGGAAAAAGTCTAAGAGGTTTGTTAAACAGGATTTTTTTTTACGAAAGCCGTGTTGAGTATCTTTAAGTATGTTATTTTCCTCTAAGTTATTTACAAGTCTGTCTCTTATGACCGTTTCTAACATTTTACATACAACTGAGGTTAAGCTAATTGGACGATAGTTACTGGGTATGGATTTGCTGCCTTTTTTGAATATCAGCTTTACGTTGGCTAGCTTCCACTGATCAGGCATAGTTCCAGACTGCAAGGATTTATTGAATAGTAATGTCAGTGGTTTGAAGAGCTCATCCTTAGCTTCCTTTAGAACTCTTGACGAGATTGTATCAGGTCCAGGTGTTTTATTTACCTTGAGTTTATCTAAACAATTCAATACTTCTCTCTCTGTAACGGTGATATTGCTTAGAACATCTGAATTATCAATCTGAATCGGCGATGGTGTAGGGTTATCACTGAGGTCTTCTGTTGTAAAAACTGATGCAAAGAAGGTATTGAGGGCATTACTCATTTGTACTTCTACTTTGGTGTATTCTCCATTTTCATCGACTAACGGTCCAACAGTTGAAGTAACTACTTTTTTCTTTCTGATATAACTATAGAATTCTTTCGGGTTTGTTTTACTTTGATTCGCAATATGTAACTCTAGGGTCTTTTTACTTTGCTTAATTAACTTTTTGGCTTTGCGTCGTAGCTCTACAAATTTCACCCGTTCTTCGTCATTTTGTGAGGATTTTAATCTATCATTAGCAAATTTTTTAGCAAGCAGACAGTTTGAAATATCTTTATTCCACCATTTGGGCTTATTATTATGGCCTGGACGCCGTATTTTCGATGGTATGCAGTCTTGCACTGCTTTTAGGTATGTGGTTTGCTTTTAGGTAAGTGGTTTCGAATAACTTCCAAGATGTATTTATGTCGTTATTGTTAATTAAAAAGCTCCAGTCAGTTTCTTTAAACATAGCTCTAAGTTTATGAAAGTTTGTTTTCTTGAAATTAGGGACTTTTTTATGCTACTATTTGGTTCGTTACTAGTAAACTTTAAAGTGAAAGTTATCGTACGATGGTCGCTGTTACTGAATTCATCACCAACATTCAAATTCTCTATTAATTCTTCTTTTGTTGCAAGTACAATGTCAAGAACGTTATTACCACGGGTCGGCGTTCGAACAAATTGATAAAGCGAACTCTCTTGCAAGTTCGTATACAAGTCATGTCCGGAGTGTGAAGTAAGAGTATCGCCCCACTTGGTCACAGATAAATTAAAGTCGTCAAAAAATACGGTGTCTTGTGAGTTACTTACATCTGCAATTTGTTCGTAAATTTCTTGGTCAGTTTGCACTGATTGAGCTGGAGGTCTGTATATTAACGCAAGTATTATTTTTGTACCTTTATTATTCTTTATTAGCACAAAAGATGTGTCGACGTTCACAATTTGAGGTTTTGACAAGAGGGTAGGGTTAAGACTTTCTTTGATATGAAGTAAAATGCCATCTCCATTACTAGTTCTGTATATTTTGATAGAACTAAACTTAAAGATGCCCTTAAATTCCTCCTTTTCAATACTTATGTTAGATTCGGGCCGTACATTTTCAAGCAAATATTAGGAATTCCTATGGGTGGAAATGCTAGCCCTTTAATTGCAGACTTATTCTTGCTTGCTTTAGAATTTAAATATATAAAAGACTTAGTTGACAGTAGCAAGAAAAATAAAATTCCAGAAAAATTAGCACTTGCTAAACTGTTAAGTAATAATAGTAGATATATTGATGATATTCTTGTTTGCAATTTGTTAAATTTTAATCAAGTTGCTAAACTTATTTACCCTAATTCTATTCCCCTCACACAATGTAACGTAAATTATAAAGTTGAACATTTTCTTGATATAAATATAGAGATTGTTAATGAACAGTGCATACTTAAAGTATATCACAAAGTTGATGATTTTAATTTTAACGTAATAAACTTTCCTTTCCCTAGTAGTAATATCGATAGTAAAATCACTTATAATTGTTTTTATTCCCAATTAATAAGATTTTGTAAAATCTGCACTAAAGTAGAGGACTTTTGGGCTAGAGCTAGGTTACTATACAGACTCTTAGTGGACAGAGGTTTTGAGGCAAGTAAATTGTTCCATAAATTTAATCTTTTTAGGGTCAATTATTGTGACTGTATTCTAAAATTTGACATCAATAATTTTAATCAAGCATTTTTAACTTGAAGTTTCTTGTATAACCTCTGCTTACTTTTTGTCTGTATTTATTGTTTATCTTTTTCTTTTTCTATTATTATTATTATTAATATTGATGATTTTTTAAATTTATTGTTCTTGTTAAAAGAGTACTCTTTGTTTAAATCTGTTGTTACTTCATATTTTGCAATTATTTCTCTTTATATTATATGTATTCATTGTCGATAGTATCAATTGCTTACTTTTGCGATTTCCTTAGTTTATTTGTGCTATAAATGTAGGTTATTTGTAGGGTAGTTATTGATAGGGGTCACTTGAGGCATGCTATGCTTACAGGTACCTACCCGATAGCACTATCGTTAGTGAGTGCTGTACTGTATTTTATATATTATTTTGTAATAGTATAGATATCTTATCAATATTTGTATTTTTTACTATTGTTAATGTCTTGTCATGTTGCAAATTTGATTTTAAATAATATTTTGACATTTAACATGTAGTTTCTTTATTCATGCAGAGTTTAGTAAAATTTGCCAGAACGTCCCGGACTTCCCAAACTTGACTACTTCCTTTAACGTGACGATAGTGCGTTGTTATATGTGCGATTGGTTTGCTTGGGAAACAGATTAACTTGCTCATGTAGTGATGTACACCCTATGTGGTGGATTGTGTTCTTTTATTTAATAATTTTCATTTTAGTAAACGTTGTTTCCACATAGCGATTTTGATAATTTAATTTGACTTTATATTGTCCTTGTCCCAATTTTGGTTTGTTTAGTTTGCAAGTTTTACATTTTAATTTCTATTTATTCGGCTTTTCTCAAACATTACATAACCGGGAAGTGAATACTCTGCTAAAAAGTCTCTATCTTCTGTATTGAGCCAAGATTCTGTTATGCCAATCATATCATAATTTTCTGTAAACACTAGCTCCTCTAAATCTGAAAATGTATTGCGTATGCTACGAGCGTTTGCATAGAAAACCTTTAAATTTGTTATTTTAGAACTCACGGAACGCTCTTTAAAAATATTTTTGGTTCTTGTCGGACCTACATTTATGTTCATGGCTGTCCTCGGTCCTCGCTGTCTTCGGTCCTTATCGCTGGTGGTCCTCGGTTGCCTCTGTTTTTTGCTTGGCGTTAGATGATTTATGTCACTGCTGCTTCTTCTCGGATGGCGTTTTTTGATCCATGGCTGCTGACTGCTTTGTGTAGGAGACGACCCATGCGTGCTGACCCACAGGGTTTAGATGAGTGCCATCCTTGCGGAATAGAGTAGGCTGGTTATAGAAATTTTCCCAGAGGTTGATGAATTCAACTTCTTCTTTCAGACACAAATATTTTAGTCGGCTATTTGTGCTGAAGGCCTTGTCGTAGAATTTGTCAGGTGCGTCGATCTTGGGGAGAATGCCTGAGATGATGATATTCCTTGACTTGTTTTTGTAGTGCTGGATCATCTTGCGATATTTCTCCATGAGGAAGAAGGGGGTCCATAAACACAGCTACTACCTGCACCATAAGATAGTTTATCGTTTATACACCCCATTGGATCACTCTAGGTTGCATTAAATAGGCTTGGATCCGATATATATATTCTCTCTACTTGTCAAAAAAGAACTGTAATCTGGGTCGTTTTCTGGTCCATTTTCATCCTCGTGTCAAGCCCCATTTGTTTTGAGATTATAAGACGTTCCGCCCATTAGTCTGGCGATGTTGTCACCTTTCGCCCTATTTCGTAGTCAATATTATGACTTTTCGTGCCATTTAGAAGTTGATTTTTTCTTAGCGAGCGAAAGCGAGCCCGAAATTTTAAAAGGAACCAGCCTTCAGCCGGGACATTTTTCTACCGAAAAATGTACAAACTTATCCTGAAGGAGGGGCTAGTGGGTGATTTATTAAATCTTGATGGAGACCTTCTAGCGAGGTTACTATAACACAACTAAATAAATAGTTAAATAGACCAAAAACTAAACCCTACCCTCTTAAGGTTCGGGGTTCGGGGGGTGCTTCACATGAATATATCATTAATAATTTATATTTCTCAAAATATATACCCTGGGCTCCTGTCAGGTGCTGGGAGTTATTGTGGGAGGTACTGACTCCCTAAGACAACCCTTTAACTCTTGGTGTACCACTTATTCTCGCTCGCTCGTTCTCACTCTCTCTTGCTCTTTTGATCTTATTCTTTCTCGCTCGTTTTGTCTCGCTCGTTCCTCGTTCTCTTTCACTCGCTCCTTCTCTCTCTCTCTCTGTCTGTCTGTCTGTATCTATCTGTATATCCATATTTATATGTACAGTTTTTATATACTGTATATATATATATATATATATACCGGTATATATATATGGTGAAATGCCGGGTCTGAAGACAAGCCATCCAAGAAACAGATGCAGAATAGCCAGTCTGCAACTCGAAGACCTTATAAAAACAAGAGAGCAACAAGAGAAGACAAGAGAAATACAAGAGCCACCCCTGTTTTCCCATGCTCTGGCCAAAGCACAAATACCAAAGCGACCCCTGTTTCCCCGTTTTCTACGACAACAGCCACATTTATGGGAGGTCCTCCCAACTAATTAGCCACCTGCTCGGGTGACGCCCCCCCAGCACTCACCGCCAACCAACATTTCCTCAGCTCCCGGATATGGGGATATGGAATACACGGGAGAAATGGTTATGCAAATAAAACATCAACGGCCTGAAGTCTACCGATATAGATAGATATAGCCAAGAGGACACATTGTGACAGACTGGGAGATATAAGAAACCTCTACCAAGAACAACTATTAGGCGAGCTATAACAATGTTTGTTTAGGAATGTAGCTCATGGACGAGTCCGTACACATCCCATTTCTCCATTATTAGACTAAATAACTAGGCCTTAAGTAATTAATAAACTACCTAGCATATATGTATCCATGTAAACAGCCACTATGTATACCTACGATAAGTAATTACCTCACAACTTCATCACAACCATTTCCCCATGTCCCTCTGAGTTGGAAACCCTGTACAAGAGTCAAGGAAAAAGTCGCACATTACCTCAAATAAATTGTGGAAAAGTATGCAAGCTACACGAACAATACTATTCAACCCCTACCCAGGAACCGAGTAGCTAATTAACAGTGTAGCTTGTACCAGCCTGCCCCTGCCCTGCCAGGAGAGTGTGCGATCCTGAAGTACCCCCTGGAGTCCTGCCTGAGTGACGCCCCACTTTCCTGAAGCCTGAAGTCCTGCCAGAGGGACGCCCCACCTTCCTGAAGCCCTGCCGGAGGGATGACCCACCTTCCTGAAGCCTGGACCCTGAAGTCCTGCTCCAGTGGTGCCCTCTACCCCTGACGTGTGGCTCCACGAACCTACAATCCACGTCGGCCAGACTCCTACTCTCTCTGCCCTCCAAAACTTAGTATCCCTGTGTATCTTAATTGTGTTATTGTTGTTGAGGTATAGGTTAAAATATGTGAATCGTGTTGTGTTAATTAATTCTGAGATCTGTGCCCAAGATCTTTAATTACGTATTGTGTTAATCCTTCTGAATCATTATATAAAGACTTAGTTAAGGTCTGTGGTTAAGACCTAGTGTTCATAATTAATTTATTTTCTCTAGAACATCCTACGCATATGTTATATACATTTGTTTGAATTAACTTACCTTGCCACCCTCACAGATTTTCCTAATATATGTATTCTGTTGTGTATTTTGCAAGTTGAGGTCGAAGTGTATTTCGTGTGTAATTGCCCTTCTTGATTCATCACTGATTACCTAGAACCTACGCCCAATTTTATAATTAATTTACCTCAGTATCCTCGTTGAGAAGTGTTACTTTATCAACAAATTTATTTCCCGAGTTCCCACATTTTTACTCTCATACTTAAACTCCATTGTAATTATTTCATGAATTAGTATTTACGTTCATTTGATTACTGATGTAAGTAATTCTGATTCTTCGTGCTTAGGAATTCTAGCATCGCATAGTTTATGTTACTTAATTATTCATCATATTCCATACACCCTGTGTTACGGTGTATATTCTATTAAGACTCTGTTAACTCGTTCAGACCTCTTGGTTATACTATTTTGAGTATTACCTTAGCACAACTTCGTCGCGTGCGCCACCTCCTATTCATAATTAATATTGAATTAATTATTAATTACACTGTCATTCCCTGATAGTTCCAGAGCGTTCATTGTCTAAGCTTATTTAGTCAATTATAATCTGTTCTTAAATACAATTAATAGATATTCTTTTATAGTCCATTCCTAATTATATATTCAATTTACATCTGAATTCCTCGGCCCGTTTTGTTATTATTACATACGATCGTTTGAAGTGAATATAAGATTCCCATCATAAATGACCTAATTTGAGTTTCCTTGAGAATAAATTGTGCAAATAATTAATTACTATTCTGCCACCAATTTCGTATTTTTATCATTGAAACTGAGTATATAGTTGCACTAACTCAAAACTAAATTTCCACCCCCGCAGTACAAATATATGACCCGACTTCCCCCTAGTTAATGAGAAGGTCACCTTAGTACATACGACTACCTAGCTGGCTCGCCACTACCTGTAGTGTGACTCAGTCTACCAACCTGAATTATTGTTTACTCTCTCAACTCTCCCAGCCTCTCTTGTTTGAGATTATGTTCTAGTGCTTTCACTGTTGTTTTATTCACAGAAGACACTCGACTCACATCATTGTTATTATTAAGGGTTGATCCTATAAGTTACGTGTATTATTCAGTTGCATATTATTCGCCTGGTTTATAGCCACAGTTGAAGAGCAATTGCTCCCCATTCATGATCTACCATTTATATGCCTTGTAATCGTTGCCTGATAGTTTCAATAATTATCTAGGTGAAGCTGCATTCTGATTTTCAGGTATATATCTATTTTAATAAACAGGTGCGTAATGGTTATGTGTGTTGTTATTGAGTTCGGTAGTACCTATTTGAATACCTATATGTGAGAGTTAGAACGTATTAGATTTGATCCTGTTGAGTTATTTACGGTCTAGAAGTCCAGATCTGGATTTTAGTAAAGACTATATCACGAGCTGTAAATATTATAGCCCGACATAACACACACATATATATATATATATATATATATATACCGGTATATACTGTATATATATATATATATATATATATATATTTATCCAAGTAATAAAATTGTAGTATTATCGATGTACGACGTCTAGTGACTAAAATTCAAATTGAACAATTTGTCTTATTAAGCATAAATTTAATATACGGTTGCATATTGATTTGCATACTTAATATAATATATGATAGATACATAGATATATATATATATATATATATATATAGAGAGAGAGAGTTATATCTCTCTCCCTATCTATCTATCGGGCCATTCTTCCAATCTATTAACCATCCAATCTGTGAGCCTCTCTCTCTCTCTCTCCCTCTATACCCGCCTCAGCTTATAAATGCACCCACACCTCTCTCTCTCTCATCTACCTACCTACTTACCTAAAGTATGTATCCTTATAGTTATCTATTACCTCCCTCTCATACCCCCTTTCCTTCTCTCTCTCTCTCACCTACTGTACTTTACGCCCCCACTGCCCCGCTAAGGGGGTTATGGTAGTGTGCCCCCACACACACCACCCCCAAGCCACCCATACTTCACACCTAACCCTTCTAGTGGAGAGAGAGAGAGCGAGAGAGAGAGCCCGGCCAACCTCCGTCATATTGGTGCCACAGGCGTTATTAGCTTCTTTTTATAATTAACCCCTTCTATACCGGCGTCGTCGTTTTGATTTTATTCTTGGTATATTTAGACGATTTTGTACAGTTTCAGAAATACCTGTGGTAGTAAAAAGGGTTAAATGAGATAGTTAAAAGACTGTCACTTGCTTGAGGCCCTTTTTAAACTGAATAAAATCGTCTAAATATAGCCAGAATAAAGTTAAAAGGACGGCACCAGTCCAGAAGGGGTTATGCATTTCCTTACTGATAATTAATGTTCCGCAATGCTTTTAAAGGACGAACGTCGGTTGGATCGGCATTAATCCTCTCACTCGGAGTGATCCGAGTGAAGCTGAATAACATTATCTGTAATGATAAAAATACAACTTGACGTTATTTCATTGATAAAAGGTAGCGAAACTTATTGTAAGATATATATAATGAATAATATTATATGTAATGATAAAAACACAAATGTTGAGGTTATTTCATCGACAAAAAAGTAAGGAAATTAATTGTAAGATATATATAATAAAACTAAGTCAATATATGTTCCTGGCCCCCAAATACTGGTTGTATATGAAGGGAGTCTCGCGGAATTGTATTTGTAATGAGGCACTGCATTCAAGACCTTCATGTGTGTGTGTGTGTGTGTGTGTGTGTGTCTAGTTGTGTGTGTGGCTGTCTAGTTGTGTGTGTGTGTGTGTGTGTATGTGCGTTGTGTGCATGTCTGTGTCTGGGTGTACAGTATTCAACCCTTTCCCTGCGGAAGATGTTCCGGAATGCATAGGCAATTTACAGCAACTTCCAGGCTTTAAAAGCCTGTAAAAGCCGTAGAAATCGAGTGTCAGCGGAACAGCGAGGGGCCCACCTCCAACTGTCAGCACGGCCAGCCGCGCGCTGAGGGAAACTGTGGTCTCGTACCGCGGTCTCAGCAGTGTTGCCAAGCCGCTACTTTTCTAATAATTAGTGAGTTTTCCCAAATGTGTATGGCAGCGCTGCGGGTGAACCCCGCGAGTTAGGAAGCTCGTTCTACTGTCATTTTGAAGCTATTTTTGTCTAGTTTTCAGCAGAATACATTACATTTCATGCAGAATACATTTCATTCAGGAGTCCCTGAATATGCCCTAAATAGCGCAAATATACCCGCAGCGTAAGTGTTAAGTACACATGCTCATTTATTGTGGGTGTGTATATGTGTCTATGTGTATGTTTGTGGGTGTGTATATGTGTCTATGTGTATGTTTGTGGGTGTGTATATGTGTCTATGTGTATGTTTGTGGGTGTGTATATGTGTCTATGTGTATGTTTGTGGGTGTGTTACGAATTGAATTGAATTGAATTGAATTAATTTTAATTTGACTCAGACATTTACAAAAACTATGGAGAACAGCCCCTTACATATTAGACATGTACAGTATGCCTTTGCTAACTAAATTAACGAACACGTAAATACACTGGTACATCTTAAACAAACCATATTAAATGTCCTAATACTTGATCTATCTATACATACGTGTGTGTGTGTGTGTGTGTGTGTGTGTGTGTGTGTATGTAATGTATGTGTATATATGTGTTTGGGTGTATATGTGTGCATATGTACTGTATATGTGTGTGTGTCTGCTGTCTGAGTTTATGTATGTATGTATGTATGTGTTTGCATATGACCTGTCCAGAATGCTGTGATATAGGCTGAACCTCTGTAAACAGTGGGAAACAGGTTTCTCTCTCTCTCTCTCTCTCTCTCTCTCTCTCTCTCTCTCTCTCTCTCTCTCTCTCTCTCTCTCACACACATATTAATCTACACCACCCAGTTCTACATTGATACCCTTGATGTCATAGCACAGGGGGGGGGGGGGGAGAGAGCAGGATCAGCCAGAATAAAAGGGAAACTGGTTAATCATGTTGTGTGTTGTTCATATAGCAACCAGACTTGGGAAATACATATATACTGTATAATAATAAACGGCAATGTTGCACACCATTACCGAACACCTCTACCAGGATACAATTTCAACCAATGCCTCTTATATAAACTGTATACATATATATATATGGGTGTGTGTGTGTGTGTGTGATAAGTGATAATACTAGGGAGTTACAAGGTCTGGTAGATATGTTTGGAACAGTGTGTGAAAAATGGAACATGAAGGTAAATGTGGGGAAGAGCAAGGTTATGGTCTTTGAAAGGGTTGCAGCCACAGAGTGTGAGGTGAGCTTGAACGGTCAGGCTATGGAGAATGTCAGCTCATTTAAGTATTTGGGCAGTGTGTTGAGTAAAGTTGGAAGTATGGAGGAAGTTAGTGCAGGAGAGGGTGCAACAGGGGAAGAGGGTTGTAATAATGCTGAAAGCAGTAACATGGAAGTAAAGAAGTCCTTGCATGGTAGTGTGGTAATCCCTACAAGGACATACAGGAGTGAAGCATGGATGTTGTTGGAGAGACAAAAATCAAGTGTGAGAATGGTGGAAATATGTTACTTGAGAAGTGCATGTGGAATTACATGGAGGGATAGACAGAGAAATGAGGAAGTACACTCGGATACCATAGTCTCTAGCCCCTCCTCTCTGGCGAGAGGTGAGGCCAGGACCCTTACTGGACGGCGGTCCACAGTGATGGTTAGGGGTGGGGTTGGGGGGAGAGGGCAACGCACACACGAACACACTGTGAAGCATTTGAGGTCTTTGAATCCTGCCTTAGCCTCACAAATAAGTGTGACATTTATTATTATTGCAATTATTATTATTATTATTATTATTATTATTATTACTACTTAGATACAAGTGCCATAGCCAAGATTAAACTGATATACTAATTGTTCCATGCATATCTATCTCACTCTCTCTCTCTCTCTCTGTATATTGGTTGCATATGTTATATTTTTCAGAGTTCATATTAACGTCTTACTATTTATATTCATATAAATGTATGTTAATATATATTGTCTTGGTATTTATTACTTTACTTTTTCATCTCACAATTATGTTAACATTATTATGTATAGAGGAAACTTATGCTTGTATCAAGAAAACAATCCATGCGCGTACTGTAGGGTCAAAGTGAAGCCTACGAATCACACAACATGCTTCAGCATGAAGTTGTATTCATAGGTATTGCTTTACTTCCATAGAAATGAAACTTCTCTAACAGTAAGGATAATGAACATCTTTAAATTGTTATAATAATTACCCTATATAAAAGATATAATTCAGAAATGGCATATATGACAATGATTAGTTATTCACACACACACACACACACACAAATGTTTCTAATGAAGTTCTATCATATTCCTATTCCATATTTCCTTTCCAACACCTCCCTTTCACTCTTACTCCCTCTTTGCCTCTAACCACCACAACCACATCTCACCCTCTCCCTGTTTCTCTGCCTCACAGTCTGTTACACCCCCCTCCCCCCCCACACACACTATCTCTCTCTCTCTGTTCCAGTCTGCTATATCTATACTGATCTATTTTGAAGCCTTTCCTGAACTTCAATTTTGCTAATAATAGGAACTGCACTACCTAATAACTAATGGTTCACACCGGTAGTTATACTTACTCATGCTAAAGAAAATATTGCATATGTTTGTTCTCAATAGTATGGAATAAGGGATTTTATATACTGCGAAATGATGGGAACAAATATCAAATAACTACAAGTAACCAACAAAGATAGCTTCCTGGATTGCTTCACACAAATGCTTCACAGTGTGTTTGTGTGTGCGTTGCCCTCTCCCCCCCCCCCTGAACATCACTGTGGGCCGCCGTCCAGTAAGGGTCCTGGTCTCACCTCTTGCCAGAGAGGAGTGGGCTAGACACTATGGTATCCCAGTGTACAAGAGCAGTGTGATGTGGATGGGGTTGTGCTGGAAAGTGTGAAAAAAACACCTTGAGATGGTTCGGCCATGTGGAACATATAGAAAGTGAGAGAATGACTAACAGAGTGTACGAGAGTGAGGTAGAAGGACAGAGAGGGAGAGGCAGAACGAGAGAGAGGTGTAAGGATGGACTTGAGAAGATAATATGCGTGAACACGGTGTTGGATGGGCATCAGCTTATGGGGGACAGAGGTGCATGGGGCGATTCATTCGTGGCCACCCCTTCGGGGATCTTGGCATCTGGCAATAGATAGATAGATCCATAGTTTACACCGAGTATAGACTGTCGAGATCCGTTGGTAGAAATGGTCTACTGGTTGATTGGTCCGGGAACCAAAACACGTACCGGTATGTAAATAATGTGATGTTGGCAGTTATCAAATATAATGATGCAGTGTATTAATGTATATTTTTCTGTTGCAGGTATGTGAAGAGTTTGGTGGAATGGTGCTTTATGGAAACCCTGACGTTGTACATGTACTATACTGTAAGGTAGGCTATGTAAAAACCCTGACGTTGTACATGTACTATACTGTAAGGTAGGCTATGTAAAAACCCTGACGTTGTACATGTATTATACTGTAAGGTAGGCTATGTAAAAACCCTGACGTTGTACATGTATTATACTGTAAGGTAGGCTATGTAAAAACCCTGACGTTGTACATGTATTATACTGTAAGGTAGGCTATGTAAAAACCCTGACGTTGTACATGTATTATACTGTAAGGTAGGCTATGTAAAAACCCTGACGTTGTACATGTATTATACTGTAAGGTAGGCTATGTAAAAACCCTGACGTTGTACATGTATTATACTGTAAGGTAGGCTATGTAAAAACCCTGACGTTGTACATGTATTATACTGTAAGGTAGGCTATGTAAAAACCCTGACGTTGTACATGTATTATACTGTAAGGTAGGCTATGTAAAAACCCTGACGTTGTACATGTATTATACTGTAAGGTAGGCTATGTAAAAACCCTGACGTTGTACATGTATTATACTGTAAGGTAGGCTATGTAAAAACCCTGACGTTGTACATGTATTATACTGTAAGGTAGGCTATGTAAAAACCCTGACGTTGTACATGTATTATACTGTAAGGTAGGCTATGTAAAAAACCCTGACGTTGTACATGTATTATACTGTAAGGTAGGCTATGTAAAAACCCTGACGTTGTACATGTATTATACTGTAAGGTAGGCTATGTAAAAACCCTGACGTTGTACATGTACTATACTGTAAGGTAGGCTATGTAAAAACCCTGACGTTGTACATGTATTATACTGTAAGGTAGGCTATGTAAAAACCCTGACGTTGTACATGTATTATACTGTAAGGTAGGCTATGTAAAAACCCTGACGTTGTACATGTACTATACTGTAAGGTAGGCTATGTAAAACATAATAGAATGCAAATTGGTCTCGGTAAGTCAAAGGTTTAGACACTATGCCGGTAGTTACTGTAGGCACCAATCAAGCAGGACACTACCCAGGGGAGACCTCATAGGCATGTGGTAAGGAGTTGCTGGAACTCCTGTTTCATTTGTCTGTCTTTCCTTTCTGTTTCTTTCTGTGTCTCACCAACACAGAGAGTAATCCAGCTAACTCTCACAAATACTTCCACCTTCTATTAATTTCACTACACTAAACAAGCACGTCACACTTCTTTCCAATACACCAACATATACTTTTGTTCTTTCAACTTTGGGGGAGGCACTTGTTACAGGCAGAAGGAGGAGGTGTATGTGAGAGCTAGCTGGATCAGTCTGCGTAGGTGAGGCACAAACAAAATCAGTAAGGGAAACCAGACAAATGAGACAGGAGTTCCAGCAACTCCTTCTCAAATGCCTATAGGCCTCCCTTGGGTATTGCCCTGCTCTATTTTTTTTTTTTTTTTTTTTTTTTTTCCCCAACTTACTTCCTCTTGGGCATAGGCTGAGAGCCTTAACATTCACCGCTTTACAATGAACAGTGAAGCCCGTGAGGTCTTGTTCCAGTCCAGGTAGTGAGACATGTGAACCACGTAGAGTACAACAAGCACCTGCCATCTTGCCTTCACATGAGGCACGGTGCTCACTCATGGCCCGAAACGACCCCATCTCTGAAGCCACCTCGTTCCCGTGCTTCACTGTCTCACCCCTACACTCGGACTCTCACACTTACACACACACAACGCCACCTGTTGAGCAGATAACTCATCAGGCATTGCACCCCTATAGCATATTTTGAATATGGGAATATTCATACAGTGCTATTTAATCGGGGAACAATGAGGGTATTTTATTGACGTTTCGGTGGGCTTGTGGTAATGCACTGATACTAGGTACATCACAAATTCCATCCCAATAATATCTTCCCATTGATACATCGGGATTTGAACCCGGGACCTTTGGATTACCAGGCCAGTGGCAAGACCACTCCACCACACCTCCCCTAACTCATGGTGCCTATAATCTCCCCAATGCTCCCCCATTCCACCCCCCCCCCCCTCTTCCCCCCTTATAAATATAATCTAATGGGCGCAATTTAATCATATTTACGCCCGGTGTCAGCAGTATTGGCGCCTGACGTACGGGCGCCAGTTTTATGGAATATAGATGCGATATTTATGGCAGCGTAGTTGTAGTTGTTGGGGCCTGTTTGTGGAAGCAGCCTCGTTAATCGCCCGTGTTAATAATGTCGTTTGGAAATTATTTAGCTAATGGGTCGTTATTTGGAAGCGGATTTGACGTTTCGGTGGTTTTAATGTGGGTCTTAATGCTTTGATTTGGGGGTTAATAAGTTATTGATTACTGCAAAATAGTATAGGTTACTTGTATAATTGGGCGAGTGTTGGAATATGTATGGTCATTAATATTGCTTTTCGGTGGTGCTCATGTGGGTATATGGGCGTATTTATTTTTAATAAGCTGTTCATGATTGGAACTAATGATATCATTATGGTGAATGTTAGATATTATATTGCCAGGATCCTAAAACACCCGTTCACATCAGACTGGCATTGTACCACGAGTTCTAAGTGAAATGTTTACCCATAATATGAATATACACCATTTAACTAGGCAGAGACAGAAGCTTCACATTCCTATTACGAGGATAAAACTAATGAAAAGAACTTTTAGACACAGAGGTGTTAAGATATGGAATCATATTATGGAAATAATAGAGACACAGTGCACTTTGTGCATATTTTATTATGTTACCTCCACCAACCGACTTTACTCCTAAACTCAATTAATGAAATCAACAAATACATGTGGCAGTCCAGGGATTCGAACCTAGGATGCTCACACCGAAATTCAGTGCATTTATCCATTGCGCTACTAAGACAGAACATTGAAAGGCTATTTACTTTGTCATTTTGTGGTTATTACTGTCTATTGAAACAATTGTAAAAACAAAGATTCCCTGTATTCAATATTTTGTATATATTTCTTCTTATTATTATTTGTATTATTATGTTATTATCATTATAGTTATTAATACTATTATTATAATTATAATTATTGGTATTCTTTTCACGGGTTGCATGCAGCGGGAAGTGCATCAGTATCCTTCGCTGCTCTTGTACATATTTCGTTGCTTGGATTGACCTAATAATATGTAGTGGCAATATATCAATGAGGACATATACAGTATGCCGTAGGTCATATACAGTATGCCGTAGGACATAATATACAGTATGCCGTAGGTCATATACAGTATGCCGTAGGTCATATACAGTATGCCGTAGGTCATATACAGTATGCCGTAGGGCATATACAGTATGCCGTAGGTCATATACAGTATGCCGTAGGACATATACAGTATGCCGTAGGTCATATACAGTATGCCGTAGGACATATACAGTATGCCGTAGGTCATATACAGTATGCCGTAGGACATATACAGTATGCCGTAGGTCATATACAGTATGCCGTAGGTCATATACAGTATGCCGTAGGTCATATACAGTATGCCGTAGGTCATATACAGTATGCCGTAGGTCATATACAGTATGCCGTAGGTCATATACAGTATGCCGTAGGTCATATACAGTATGCCGTAGGTCATATACAGTATGCCGTAGGTCATATACAGTATGCCGTAGGTCATATACAGTATGCCGTAGGTCATATACAGTGTGCCGTAGGTCATATACAGTGTGCCGTAGGTCATATACAGTGTGCCGTAGGTCATATACAGTGTGCCGTAGGACATATACAGTGTGCCGTAGGTCATATACAGTGTGCCGTAGGTCATATACAGTGTGCCGTAGGTCATATACAGTGTGCCGTAGGTCATATACAGTGTGCCGTAGGCCATATACAGTGTGCCGTAGGCCATATACAGTGTGCCGTAGGCCATATACAGTGTGCCGTAGGTCATATACAGTGTGCCGTAGGTCATATACAGTGTGCCGTAGGTCATGTACAGTGTGCCGTAGGTCATGTACAGTGTGCCGTAGGTCATGTACAGTGTGCCGTAGGTCATGTACAGTGTGCCGTAGGTCATGTACAGTGTGCCGTAGGTCATGTACACTGTGCCGTAGGTCATGTACAGTATGCCGTAGGTCATGTACAGTATGCCGTAGGTCATGTACAGTATGCCGTAGGTCATGTACAGTATGCCGTAGGTCATGTACAGTATGCCGTAGGTCATGTACAGTATGCCGTAGGTCATGTACAGTATGCCGTAGGACATGTACAGTATGCCGTAGGTCATGTACAGTATGCCGTAGGACATGTACAGTATGCCGTAGGTCATGTACAGTATGCCGTAGGTCATGTACAGTATGCCGTAGGTCATGTACAGTATGCCGTAGGTCATGTACAGTATGCCGTAGGTCATGTACAGTATGCCGTAGGTCATGGACAGTATGCCGTAGGTCATGGACAGTATGCCGTAGGTCATGGACAGTATGCCGTAGGTCATGGACAGTATGCCGTAGGTCATACACAGTATGCCGTAGGTCATACACAGTATGCCGTAGGTCATGTACAGTATGCCGTAGGTCATGTACAGTATGCCGTAGGTCATGTACAGTATGCCGTAGGTCATACACAGTATGCCGTAGGACATACACAGTATGCCGTAGGTCATATACAGTATGCCGTAGGTCATATACAGTATGCCGTAGGTCATATACAGTATGCCGTAGGTCATATACAGTATGCCGTAGGACATATACAGTATGCCGTAGGTCATATACAGTATGCCGTAGGTCATATACAGTATGCCGTAGGACATATACAGTATGCCGTAGGTCATATACAGTATGCCGTAGGTCATATACAGTATGCCGTAGGTCATATACAGTATGCCGTAGGTCATCAACTCCTCATTGTCACTTATGTACTATATGTTAAGTTTAAGGGAGCCCACCTCGCTTTTTTTCTCTTTCTCTCCTTCTCTCTTTGGCTTGTATCCATTCGGCCCCATTCAGCCTACTGTTTTAAGGCGTTTACCCCCATCCAGGTGTCAATATTTTCTGGCGAGCGGTAGCAAGCCAGCATATATATATTTATGTTTCGACAGCAAGCTAAATTTGTACATTTTTCGATAGAAAAATGTCTCCAGCGAAGCAGGATTTCTCCATACAATGTTGGCTCGCTATCGCTCGCCAGGAAGAAATCGACACCTGGATGGGGATGGGGATAGGACTGGAGATACAATTATTGAGAAGATCATTGGTGACAGGACAATACCCCAAGGAACACCAGAGTTGATTGGTTGAGGTAGTGAGCGATGGCCGTCCACAACCACAGCTATTGGCCGGCCAGAAATAAACTAGATATTAAGGCACAGATAGAGGGATAAATACCGAAGGAGGGTAGTTTGGACATTTTATATTTGTGCCAGACTCTATCAATGCTTTCGTTTATGTCTAGCACAACAGTACCATCATGGGTGATTGGGATTAAGAGGAAGTTTTTAGTTTGTTCCCTAGACCTCCATCAAGCTTAAAATTACACTCCCTAGACCCCCTTTCAAGATAAATTTGTAAATTTCTCGGTAGAGAAATGTCCCAGCCGAAGGCCGATTCCTCTTGAATTACAGGCTCGCTATCGCTCGCCAGGAAAATATCGACACCTAAATGGCACGCAAGGTTTTAAAATTAACAGAAATGGGGCGAAAGTTCGTAAAATTACCTAACTAATGGGGTGAACATCTTAAAATCTCAAAAACAAGGGGGCTAAACATGAGGGAGCAAGGGGTCCAGAAACAATCGTTCAAATGGAAATCTCCCCTTAACCCAGCAAGTGCTAAGCCCCTGTAGTATACACCACACCCCTGTGCTAAGGTATTCTGATTAATTCCTCACTAAAATCGTTAATTTACCATATATATAATTAATACATATCCATATGCACCTATTTTACTTTTATTATGAACATATGAACATGGGAAAGCAATAAAACAAGTGGTAACAGCAATTGGCTGGTGAAAATTGTGTATTTTAGCCCCGTGCAAAGTATGAATGTTAACTTGATAAGCACCAAATCCTTATAGAAATAGTATATACATAATAAACACATGTTATAGTAGAATTGTTTACAGTGGAATAAGCTACTGTCAGTAAGTTTAACTATAGTTAAAACTCAATAAACATATGGATGCGTATTTATATGAGGATGTGGCACGAGTCCCCATAAGTCATCACTGCCGACGTACGATACACACTCTCCCCCACTCCTCACACTCACACGCGCGAGCAACCCACTGTCCTTTTCGTTTCCAAAAACTATATCGACAGCTTACTTAATTTTCCAGAACTTCTGTTGATTTCTTGTAAAAACTTATCATATTATGATAATACATTGCATCAATTAATAGAGCATACTTATATGGAAATATACTCATGCTTTTCGTGATATAGTAACACAGAGTAAAGGAATGGCGAACTCCTAGAACGGCGAGGAGACCTGTTTACGGATAGAGGTTTTGGTACTGTACAGGCAGCAAAATTGATAAGCTCGACTTGCCCGAGCAAGTCGACGCTCAACGCTCAAGACAAATATTTGGTAAAGCCTGTCTTATTTTATGGACTATTATAATATTCTACTCTACGTGAGGTTTAAGCGCTATATAATGTCAAACACTTCTAAGAAACTTACATTGGATGAATTATTTACTTCCTAAACCTCTGAATAGAGGAACTGAAGCGATAATATATTGTGTACAAAGGGTTAGACATTCAGAGATGTCTAGTTTTATATTTACAAAGAGCGAATATGCTACAAATTAAACACACGAAAACTGCTTCAAAAATCATACTAATGGCTGCTAATAGTATACAACGCATAATCTTGGTATATTTCTTTTTGACCTAAAATATATAGTGGTTCGTCCCTAAAGCGACCATTCTCCATCTGGTGGTCACCCGAAGAAGCATGCCCGTGGCACGTCTAATTAGGGGTTACGATTTCTGCCCAACCTAGAATGAACAGACTATAGACAGCTCGTTTCTAAGACTGTAGGTAGCCAGAATATAACATATATTGGAGTATTTTTATTTGAATGCGTATGAAGGACACAAAAGGCAAAGCTCTCTGCAACAAGTGTCTCCCCCAAAGTTGAAAGAAAAGTTATTTGATTGAAAGGGTTAATGGTGAATGTTAGATCATACATATGAATAGATATTGGGTTTCAATGACGTTATGTTCTTATTTATTGTTATGAGCTGAAAGTGTGGGTTATGTGTAGATGTATATACTCAAGGGACAAAGAAACATGGAAGTACACACACACACACACACACACACCCTTACAGATACTTGCACACACACACGCACAGACAGACAGGCAGACACACAGACACACAGACACACACACACACACACACACACACACATACACAGATGTACATCTGTTTGGGTGGATGTATCGAATTGTTGGATATCAAGTTAATGTTTATGGTCATGGGCTGTGTGTGAATATTGACTGACAGAAATATACAGCTACACAGACCCATCAACGTGCATTCAACATTTATCGTTCGCCGAAAGCTTTGATAGTAATGTGTGAGGATTCTAGAGAAAGGACCATTAAGGGGGTAGTACTTGTTTTTAGGTCTATGTATTTATTATTATTATTATTATATATATATATATATATATATATATATATATATATATATATATATATATATATATATATATATATATATATATACACATACAGTATATATATAGTGGGGAGATTGTAGGCACCAATCGATCAGGGCTAGACCCAGGTGAGGTTATAGGCATGTGATAAAGAGTCGCTGGAACTCCTGTTTCATTTGCTTGGCCTGTCTTACTGATTTTCTTTGTGCCTCATTTACACTGAGACCAATCCAGCTAGCTCTCACAAACACCTCCTATCCATTTCACTACACTAAACATGCACACCACACTTCATTCCTCCACACCAACATTTTTTTTTAAATTATGAATTTTAGCCCAGCCTCGGAGTCTTCAGGGGGGGGGGGGGGGGGGGGGGGGGGACCATAAATACCCCCACACCCGACCGACCTTCCCCTGACGACCCCACACAATTACCTGGACCTCGGCCTGTTACTCTTTCTATTGATTTCTGCAACATTCGCAGACTTTCCTCTAACTTTCACTCTGTTGAACACCATCTCTCCTCCTACAAACCTGATCTTCACTTCCTCACCGAAACTCAGGTGCCTGTAGCAACATCCAGCAGCCCCTTCTCTGTATCCTCCTACTTTCTCTATCCTAGTTTCAAAGCCAAAGGCAGATGTTGTGCATATGTGCACAACAAACTCACTTGCTCTCGTGTTCCCGATTTCGACTCCTCTGAATTCTCAACTTTATGGCTCAAACTTTCCTGTCATTCTCTTACTAAATATTTCTGTGCTGTCTATCTTTCCCATAACCCTACCAAAATTCCAAATTCTTTGACTATCTAAACTCTACAGTGGAACACATTCTATCTATTTCTCCTTTCAACGTTCACCACCACCAATGGCTCTCTTCTCACACTACTGACCCACCTGGTGAACAAGCCTACGTCTTTTCTATCATAAATGACTTAGAGCAGTTAATTCAGCAACCCACCTGTATCCCGGATCGCATCGGAGATCGGCCCAACATTCTTGACTTGTTTCTAACTTCTAACCCTTCTTCTTATACTGTCGATCTTTTCTCTCCTTTGGGCTCCTCCAACCATAAACTTATCTCTGTCAACTGTCCTATATCTCCAGTACGGCCACCCGATCCTCCTAGCCGGCGGCGCTTGTGGCACTTTGGCGCTGCCGACTGGGATGCTCTCCGGAAGTACTTCTTTGATTTCCCATGGAATGATTTCTGCTTCCGAGGCTGGGGACCCTCGAAGAGTGCTGAACGCATTACCGAGGTAATCCTATCGGGCATGGAAGCATACATTCCATTCTCTTTCTCTCAGACTAATGCTAAAAAATCTTGGTTTACTCACGCCTGTTCTACTGCTGTCCGCAATAAGGAGGAAGCATTCAAACGGTACCGACGCCTTAAAACTCAAGACTCTCATTCTTCCTATGTTTCTGCCCGGAATCAAGCCAAATCTGTTCTTCGACTTGCCAAACACACTTTCATCAATAATAAATGCACTGAACTACCCAACTCTAGCTCTTCCCAAGCTTTCTGGCATCTAGCCAAAAACCTCTCCAACAATTTCCCTTCCTCGTCTTTCCCTCCCCTTTCCCACTCTGATGGCACAACCATCACTTCTTCCTCTGACAAAGATAAACTCTTCGCTCAAACTTTTGCTATAAACTCCACCTTGGATGATTCCGGTGGTATTCCTCCCTCTCCACCCTCCTCTCTCTTACTTATGCCTAATATCCTAATCTCTTCTAAAGATATACTTTCTACCCTCTCTGGGCTTAATACTAATAAGGCATACGGTCCGGACGGTGTTCCTCCTGTTGTTCTCAAAAGCTGTGCTTCAGTGCTGACTCCCTGCCTAGGCAAACTCTTTTGTCTCTGTCTATCCTCTAACGTCTTCCCTTCATGCTGGAAGTTTGCTCACATTCAACTTGTCCCAAAGAAGGGTGACCGCTCTCAACCCTCCAACTATCGTCCAATTGCTCTTATCTCGTCTTTCTAAAGTTTTTGAAACTATTCTTGCTTCCAAATTTCTTAACCCACTGAGCCCCAGCTAGTTAATAATAAATGTACCACCCAGGACCGGCAGGTTTTGAAAAAAAAACATTTCCAGAAAACACCAGGAAATGGTTAGGAATGAAGGAAAACCCCCCCCCCAAAAAAAAAACGATCCCCTAGGTCAGTAAGGGGTCCTACGGTGCGCCCGAAAGTCGGAATTAACATGGGGAAATGGGTAGGCAAAAACAGGTTTGTGTGCGCTCACGCGCACGCGGTTGGACTTTGAGAGTTTTTAACCATCGGCATTGTTGTGTGGGATACTTACACAGTTCCCATACAAATCTGAGCCCTCTAGGTGCCATAGGACCGGAGTAATTAACAGTGACGCAACGTATGTGATGCTGGGACTGGCAGAAAAATACATTGCCGACGCAAACGGTGCGTCGCTGGGGCTCAGTGGGTTAAGCATTTCTCTTCTCATAATCTGCTCTCAGATTGCCAGTATGGCTTCCTTAAGGGTTGCTCTGCTGGTGATCTTCTTTCATATCTTACTAACTCTTGGTCATCCTCCTTTCGGGACTTCGGTGAGACTTTTTCTATTGCACTAGACATGTCGAGACTCGTAAGTAACTCGACAGTTTAGGTTAAGTAAACTTACTGGAAGTTCAAATTAGGCGCCAGTATTAGGCTAAGTTATATATCTATATAAAAGATATATAGTATTTCATATTAAGTTTATATGGGTTTATTATCCATTATTATATCGGGTTGTCATTACAATAAATCCAGTATATCTTGTAGTTAGTTAAATAACGCATTGGTAGATAAGATAACTGCGCATGCGTCATTCTTGGAACTGGCGGGTTCATCGCCAAAAACCTCAGACTCGCTTTACCTACGACCTCACGAACATCTTCTTCTAGCCGCTCCAATACAACCACCTGTTTCCTGCTAAGTTATCCTAATTCTTATATCTTAGTGGCCACTATATCTTCCATCTATTCCTACCACTATTATTGAGCTATCTATCCCTATCAACCAATAAAAGTAAGTTAACTCTTGTGAGTTTATAGGTAAATTTCACTTTGTTTACTCTTGAATTCTCACAAGACATATCAAAAGCCTTCGATAGAGTCTGGCACAAATCTTTAATTTCTAAACTACCCTCCTTTGGTTTCTATCCCTCCATCTGTGCCTTTGTCTCTAATTTCCTTTCCGGCCGTTCCATAGCCGCGGTTGTGGACGGCCATCGTTCACTTCCTCACCCTATAAACTCCGGTGTTCCTCAGGGCTCTGTCCTATCTCCTATTCTCTTTCTAATTTTTATAAATGATCTCCTCAACTGTACCTCAATTCCCATCCATTCATACGCAGACGACTCAACCTTACACTACTCCACTAGTTTTTCAGAACTCCCCAGCCAGCAATCCCTCATCGACAAACGTAATGAAGCCATAGAACTCTTAAATTCTGATCTAAATACTATCTCCAATTGGGGCAGAGAAAACCTTGTTACCTTTAATGCTTCCAAAACCCAATTTCGCCATCTATCTACCCGTAAGGAACTCCCAGCGGACTATCCCTTATTCTTCAACAATACAAAAATCAATCCTTCATCTTCTCTCAATATTCTTGGTGTCTCTTTTTCTTCTGCTCTCAGTTGGAAGAAACATATTACCAGTCTTGCTAAGGCAGCCTCCCAGAAGCTGGGTGTGCTCAACCGCCTTAGGGGGTTCTTTTCCCCTGCACAGGTTGTTGCTCTGTACAGGGGCATAGTGCGTCCTTGTATTGAGTATTGTTCACATGTGTGGGGAAGTTCCTCTCACACCGCTCTCCTAGACAACGTTGAAAGGAAGGCCTTTCGTATCATTAACTCCCGTCCACTCACCAACTCTCTGCAATCTCTCTCTCTCCGCCGCATGTTGCATCTCTCTCGCTATTCTATCGCTACTATAATAATCAGTGTTCCTCAGAGCTTTCCCAGTGTATACCACCTCCTTTACATAGGGCATGTGGTACCCGTCTTGCAACTCAATCCCACCCCTACTATGTGCAACTTTCCAACCCGAGAGTGAAACGTTACTCTCAAACTTTCTTCTACTCAACAGCTGAGTTCTGGAACTCTCTCCCAGAATCAGTCTTTCCCTCTTCCTATGACTTAAATTGCTTCAAACTCCGTGTGTCCAGGCATTTTGGCTCGAACGTCCCTTGATTTTGGCCCTGTCACTCTTTCAACTATGGGGGAGGCACTCGCTATAGGCAGTTCTGCCTTTTGCCTCCCACAATCACATAGAAAAAAAAAAAGTCTTAAAACAGTTGGCTGAATGGGGCCGAATGGATACAAGCCAGGGAAAGAGAGAAAAGGAGAGAAAGATAAAAAACAAAACGGTGACCCCCCTTAAGTCAGTCATCTAGGGAATTCAATTGTTCACCCCGTGTGTACAGTATGTGTGTGTGGCAAGAGGGAGGAGGGGTGGGTACTGATTAATGATTATCTCTCCACCATAACTTACAATATTTACTTCTCTTGTTCTCTCTCTAGCCCACAACGCCCCTTATAGTGATTAATGACCTTCACGGCTTCTAAATGCGTTGCTATTTATTTATAATATTATTATTTGATTTATCTATGTACTGTATATTTGTATTTATTTTTTGCTGGGTGTGCGTTTTTCTTCTTAATATTTTATATTAATTTATGTATTTAATTTTGTTTATTTTTTAATTGCCTTTACTTTTAGCGTTTTTGTGTGTATTTTATTTGTTATTATGAGGTCGGTCCTTAGAGATCTGTGCCTCATAAAATGTGTTTTCCTGTTGCTTGAAACATTAGGTTATTCAGTGTGCAGTTGGGTTTGATTAGATTGATGTACAGTATTCTATTAATGGATATATAATCGTAGTCATTATGCTTTAACTAATGTCATTGAGAGGTGATTGATGTTGGGAGTGAAATTAATAAATTAGATTATTTTGATTTGTTTATTTTATTTTTATAGTATGTGTATTATATTTATTATTGATTTATTAATTTATTTTATTTCAAATTTTTTTTTTTTTTATTGTACTCTTCTATTGTTTTTAATTTGTTGTATTGTTTTGTAACCCCTTCACCACGAGGACGCCTTTTTACCTTGGATTCTGGCTCACATTAGACTATTTTGTACGGTTTAAGAAGGACCTGTTCATCATTATCCTTAACCTTCTCATCATCATCATTGTTGTTGTTGTTGTTGTTGTTCCCCAAGCTGCCTGGCCGAACAGCACCAAGGCCCCAAGCAAAGCCAAGGCCATAACCGAGCGCCCCCACAGAACCCTCCCTGCTTACCACAATAAAGCCTGGGTGACTGAAGCCACTCCATGGCGGGGAGCTGAGGAGGGTGCGGAAACGCCCGGGAAACCAAAGCCCCACCCAGGGCCCTGTGCCCCTCAGCAATTATGAAGAGAAAGTTGAGGGGCAAGGGAAAAATGTGACGTTTTGGCTTCCAATCTTGGTAGATTGGGAGGTCAATCCACGGAAGAGACGCCGTCACTTGAGATCTAGAAAATATATAAGTAAAAGGAACAGTCAGAGTAAGCTATGGGTATGGCAGAGATTGCTCAGCTCTCACTCTGATAGACCAGCCCATCACCACATGACTAGAACCCAATCCTCTCAGCATCAGCTAGGAAAGGCCCTAGAAAGCCGCCTTTGGCGGGGGGGGGGGGGATAGCTCCCCTATTTTAAACCCCTTTCGGGGTTAGGCACCCGCCTTCATTGTTATCTTTAGCAATATAAGGGGACTTCACTCTAAAATCAATTCTGTACACCAATTTCTTCAAGCAGAATCCCCTACTCTCCTTTTTTCGACAGAGACTCAAGTAACATCCACATCTGACACGTCTAGATTTAATTTTCCAGGTTATCAACTTCTCCAAAATTTCAGACCTAAAGGAGGTGTATGTTGCTTCGCAAAATCTGAAATTGCCCTGGAGGAGGTTACTAGTTTCAATTGTCCCTATTTTGATTATTCTATATACAAATTAATTTCTGCTGGTAAATTTAAATACATATGTTGCATCTACCGTTCCCCAAATACTCCTCCAGAGCAAAGTCTTTTTGATTCTCTGTCCTCACAACTCAGTGTCCTCAACTTAAATGCTTCTTCTGAAATCACTGTGTTGGGTGATTTTAATGTCCATAATGTTGAATGGCTCACTCATTCAGCCAGGACTGATGATGCTGGTCTTGAATGTGAGCTATTTGCAGACTCATTTAATCTCACTCAACTAGTCAACCAACCCACCCGTGTACCAGATAATCCTAATCATAATTCCCACCTACTGGACTTATTTTTAACAACCAATTCAGAAAATTATGATGTTACAGTGAGGTCCCCGCTTGGATCTTCTGATCACTGTCTGATACAGGCCACCTGTCTATCACCTACCACACCTTCCCACTCTGAACCTGTTTTGGTGACTAAATGGCATTACGATAGGGCAGACTGGGAGGGTCTTCAAGGTTTCTTTATTGATATTCCCTGGACCTCTTTCTTTTCTAATGATGCACACTCCACCTTGAGCCACATACAAGATTTTGTAAAAATTGGAATGGAAACTTTTATTCCTCATCAAAAGTACAGTAAAAGATCTAATTCACCTAAATGGTTTGACCATAATTGTGCTAGAGTAACTGAACAAAAAGCAATAGCCTACAATGCATACACAAGATTAAAAACTCATGAAGCCTTTAATTACTTTAGAAACATCAGAAATCATGCCAAAACTGTATTAAACCTAACTAAATCAAACTTTCTCCACAAGCAGGCAAATAAACTTCTAAATAATCCAAATGATAACAAAATATTTTGGTCTACTCTTAACTCATTTAAATCCAACTTCACTACTGCTTCATCCATTCCACCATTACAATCTCCGACTGGCAATCTTGTAAGTGACCCACGAGGTAAAGCTAACCTTCTTGCGGATATTTTCTCCACCAACTCAACCTTAGATGAAATAAATCAAGATGTCCCTGTACTTAATTTTAATTCGCCTGAAATTCCCTCACTTAAGATCCACACCAGACATGTCAAAACTATTTTGCTGAATCTCTCAGTAGATAAGGCTCCTGGTCCAGATGAAATTCCTCCAATAGTACTTAAGAATTGCTCCTTGGTGCTCGCTCCTGTATTGGCAAAAAATTTCCGTCTGTGTACTCATACCTCATGCTTCGCAGTACCCTGGAAAGAAGCAAACATCCATCCAGTTCCTAAAAAAGGTGCCTCTTCAGATCCATCAAACTACAGACCAATAGCTATAACTTCCACTCTTGGTAAAGTCTTTGAAATTATATTAAATAATCACATAATTAAGCATCTTGAGAATAATAAATTAATCAGTGATAGGCAATATGGTTTTAGACGATGTCGATCAACTGCAGACATGCTTTGCCTTCTTACGCATCAAATCAACCAAGCTACAGACCAACATGGTGAAACACATACAATAGCACTGGATATATCAAAGGCATTTGATAGAGTCTGGCATCAATCCTTTTGTCGAAGATGTCACACTACGGCCTTGCATCATTAGTTCCACTAATTTCTTCTTATCTTCATAACAGAAAAATACGTGTAATGGTAGATGGCCTTTATTCTCAATTTCACTCAATAAATGCTGGTGTTCCCCAGGGATCAGTTTTGGCCCCAATTCTGTTCCTCATTCATATCAATGATCTCATATCTACCACTCATAATCCAATACATTCCTACGCAGATGACTCAACACTCCACAGTTCCTTCACATTTACCAATTCTTTCACCCAACCCGATCTTATAAATTCAAAAATAAACACTGCAATTTCTCTGAACCAGGACCTTTCTAGAATTGATGGATGGGGACAAAAGAATCTAGTTTCCTTTAATGCACAGAAAACCAAATACATTCAATTTATTAACCGACAGAATCTCACCGACTACCATATATTTTTGAATGATGTAAATATTCCCACTTCCCCTAGTATTGACATTCTCGGTGTAACATTAACTACTAACTTGAGCTGGACACATTATGTTAGAAGCATTGCTAAGAATGCCTCTAAAAAACTGGGACTCCTGTACAGAGTTCGAGAATTCTTCACTGACGAGCAGTTGGCCGTGATATATAAAAGTCATGTGCGTTCTCAGATGGATTACTGTTCACCTCTGTGGGGTGGAAGTGGAGTGGTTGCATTGAGGCAGTTGGACAAAATTCAAAATAAAGCTATTAGATTAATCAATAACCCTGCAATCACACAGGACCTTCCTACATTATCCATACGAAGAAACGTTGCATCCCTTGCATTATTCTACAGATATTTTCACAGCAATTGTTCCGAGGAACTTGCTTCAATTGTGCCGCCTCTCCACATCTTTCCCCGTAGAACTAGGGCAGCTGAGAGCGCCCATGAATTTACACTTTCTCCTCCACAATGCAGAACCTCTGCTTATCAGAATTCATTTATCCCCAGAGCTACTACTCTTTGGAATTCACTTCCCTCGAATTGCTTTCCACAAACTTACAATCTGCAAATGTTTAAATCCAGTTGTTACAAACATTTTATGAATGGAGGATGCCTTTAGGCACATGGACCTTTTTGTTTTATCTGTGTTTTTCCTTCCTCCGTTCATTGTCTCTCTAAAAAAAAAAAAATATATAAAAAAAAAATCATCATTGTCATCATTATTCCTATCATCATCATCACTATCATCATAAATATCATCATCATCATCATCATCGTTATAATCATCATTGTCATCATTATTCCTATCATCATCATCACTATCATCATAAATATCATCATCATCATCATCATTGCCATCATCCTCATCATCATCATCATCATCACTACCAATATTACCATTATTAATTCACCAACCTTCGGGGAATTTTTCATGAAGGCACAGATATAATTAAATTATATAGTTGTTAATCTCTCTGACTAATAGTTTGTTATTAATTCAATACTATCACCTAAAGATAACAAGAATTAAATAATGCAATCATCATCTGGAGACACAGCCAAGCAAGCTTTTAACCCCATGAGTATTATACTAATTTTGGCAGTTTATTCTGGGATTAATTGGACGATTTTCTACAACCTAGGAAAAATCGAGAACAAAATAGAAGGCTAATATTGATCTCAATTGACCACTTGCGAGCTTCAGGCTATAAGGAAGTTGAAGCCGTAGACGTCGATATTTAGCAGAATCATTAGCTAAAATAGGTTGTGGTACATTTATAAACACCTAAAATCAAATTCAACATACATTTTATCCATCAGAAATCTACATTATATTTGCATTTTTGTTTAATATCGATGTTCACAGCTCCAACTTCCTTATAGAACGAAACTCGCAAGTGGTCAATTAACCTTCCGACTCTCACACTTCCGTCTTAATCTGAATAAAATCGTCTAATAATAGCCAGAACAAACTGTCAAAACGCGTCATAATCCTCAAGTGGTTAATTACCAAATATCGCCTAAAGATAGCAACTATTGAAGGGGAGATGGTTGTTGTTTTTTCTGGCCTCCCTTCTCCCTCACGTTTAGCCCCATTAGTTTTCAGATTTTAAAATAATCGTTACATTAGATTCGCTATTTTAACACCTTTCACCCCATTGCATAGTCAATATTAGAACTGTTCGTGCCTTTTAGGTGTCGATTTTTTTTCCTGGCGAACGATAGCGACCCTGTAATTTAAGGAAGAACCGGCCGTTTCCCTACCGAAAAAATTTCAAATATATCTCGAAGTGGGTCTAGGGGGCGTGTTTGTTTTTGTTTTTTTTAAGTTTGATGTAGGTCTAGCGAAGAAAACAAATATATCTATATCTATCTATCTATCTATCTATTTATCGCTCTGTCTATCTATCTAGCTACCGGTATCTCTCTCTCTCTCTCTCTCTCTCTCTCTCTCTATATATATATATATATATATATATATATATATATATATATATATATATATATACAGTACACTAACAATATGGCCTTAATAATGCAGCCATCATCATCTAAGGACGTAGTCAAGTAAGCCTATGACTATCTGGTGAGAGTCAATGTTTTTTTGGATTCCCTTCTCCCTCATGTTTTGTTGGATTCCCTTCTCCCTCATGTTTTGTTGGATCCCCTTCTCCCTCATGTTTTGTTGGATTCCCTTCTCCCTCATGTTTGTTGGATTCCCTTCTCCCTCATGTTTTGTTGGATTCCCTTCTCCCTCATGTTTTGTTGGATTCCCTTCTCCCTCATGTTTTGTTGGATCCCCTTCTCCCTCATGTTTTGTTGGATTCCCTTCTCCCTCATGTTTTGTTGGATTCCCTTCTCCCTCATGTTTTGTTGGATTTCCTCATGTTTTGTTGTATCCCTTCTCCCTCATGTTTGTTGGATCCCTTCTCCTCATGTTTTGTTGGATTCCCTTCTCCCTCATGTTTTTGATTCCCTTCTCCCTCATGTTTTGTTGGATCCCCTTCTCCCTCATGTTTCCTCATGTTTTGTTGGATTCCCTTCTCCCTCATGTTATGTTGTATCCCTTCTCCCTCATGTTTTGTTGTATCCCCTTCTCCCTCAGTTTTGATCTCCCTCATGTTTTGTTGGATTCCTTCTCCCTCATGTTTTGTTGGATTCCCTTCTCCCTCATGTTTTGTTGGATTCCCTTCTCCCTCATGTTTTGTTGGATCCCTTCTCCTCATGTTTTGTTGTATCCCCTTCTCCCTCATGTTTGTTGGATCCCCTTCTCCCTCATGTTTTGTTGGATTCCCTTCTCCCTCATGTTTTGTTGGATTCCCTTCTCCCTCATGTTTTGTTGGATCCCCTTCTCCCTCATGTTTTGTTGGATCCCCTTCTTCCTCATGTTTTGTTGGATTCCCTTCTCCCTCATGTTTTGTTGGATTCCCTTCTCCCTCATGTTTTGTTGGATTCCCTTCTCCCTCATGTTATGTTGTATCCCTTCTCCCTCATGTTTTGTTGTATCCCTTCTCATGTTTTGTTGTCTGGACCCCCTTCTCCCTCATGTTTTGTTGTCTGGACCCCCTTCTCCCTCATGTTTTGTTGTCTGGACCCCCTTCTCCCTCATGTTTTGTTGTATGGACCCCCTTCTCCCTCATGTTTGTTGGATTCCCTTCTCCCTCATGTTTTGTTGGATTCCCTTCTCCCTCATGTTTTGTTGTATCCCCTTCTCCCTCATGTTTTGTTGTATCCCCTTCTCCCTCATGTTTTGTTGGATCCCCTTCTCCCTCATGTTTTGTTGTATCCCCTTCTCCCTCATGTTTTGTTGGATTCCCTTCTCCCTCATGTTTTGTTGGATTCCCTTCTCCCTCATGTTTTGTTGGATTCCCTTCTCCCTCATGTTTTGTTGTATCCCCTTCTCCCTCATGTTTTGTTGTATCCCCTTCTCCCTCATGTTTTGTTGGATCCCCTTCTCCCTCATGTTTTGTTGGATTCCCTTCTCCCTCATGTTTTGTTGGATTCCCTTCTCCCTCATGTTTTGTTGGATCCCCTTCTCCCTCATGTTTTGTTGGATCCCCTTCTTCCTCATGTTTTGTTGGATTCCCTTCTCCCTCATGTTTTGTTGGATTCCCTTCTCCCTCATGTTTTGTTGGATTCCCTTCTCCCTCATGTTATGTTGTATCCCCTTCTCCCTCATGTTTTGTTGTATCCCCTTCTCCCTCATGTTTTGTTGGATCCCCTTCTCCCTCATGTTTTGTTGTATCCCCTTCTCCCTCATGTTTGTTGGATTCCCTTCTCCCTCATGTTTTGTTGTATCCCCTTCTCCCTCATGTTTTGTTGGATTCCCTTCTCCCTCATGTTTTGTTGGATTCCCTTCTCCCTCATGTTATGTTGTATCCCCTTCTCCCTCATGTTTTGTTGGATTCCCTTCTCCCTCATGTTTTGTTGTATCCCCTTCTCCCTCATGTTTTGTTGTATCCCCTTCTCCCTCATGTTTTGTTGTATCCCCTTCTCCCTCATGTTTTGTTGGATCCCCTTCTCCCTCATGTTTTGTTGTATCCCCTTCTCCCTCATGTTTTGTTGGATCCCCTTGTCCCTCATGTTTTGTTGTATCCCCTTCTCCCTCATGTTTTGTTGGATTCCCTTCTCCCTCATGTTTTGTTGGATTCCCTTCTCCCTCATGTAATGTTGTATCCCCTTCTCCCTCATGTTTTGTTGGATTCCCTTCTCCCTCATGTTTTGTTGGATTCCCTTCTCCCTCATGTTTTGTTGGATTCCCTTCTCCCTCATGTTTTGTTGGATTCCCTTCTCCCTCATGTTATGTTGTATCCCCTTCTCCCTCATGTTTTGTTGTATCCCCTTCTCCCTCATGTTTTGTTGGATTCCCTTCTCCCTCATGTTTTGTTGTATCCCCTTCTCCCTCATGTTTTGTTGGATTCCCTTCTCCCTCATGTTTTGTTGGATTCCCTTCTCCCTCATGTTTTGTTGGATTCCCTTCTCCCTCATGTTTTGTTGTATCCCCTTCTCCCTCATGTTTTGTTGGATTCCCTTCTCCCTCATGTTTTGTTGGATTCCCTTCTCCCTCATGTTTTGTTGGATTCCCTTCTCCCTCATGTTTTGTTGGATTCCCTTCTCCCTCATGTTTTGTTGGATTCCCTTCTCCCTCATGTTTTGTTGGATTCCCTTCTCCCTCATGTTTTGTTGGATTCCCTTCTCCCTCATGTTTTGTTGGATTCCCTTCTCCCTCATGTTTTGTTGGATTCCCTTCTCCCTCATGTTTTGTTGGATTCCCTTCTCCCTCATGTTTTGTTGGATTCCCTTCTCCCTCATGTTTTGTTGGATCCCCTTCTCCCTCATGTTTTGCCCCATTAGTTTTCAGATGTTAAGATGTTTGCCCCATTAGTTAGTCGATTTTAAGACCCTTCGCCCCATTTCTTCGTCAATATTTAGACCTTTCGTGCTATTTAGGTGTCGCTTGTTTCCCTGGCGAACGATAGTGAGCCTGTAATGTTGGAAAAACCGGCCTTCGGCCGGGAATTTTTTCTACCGAAAAATGTACAAATTAATCAAGAAGGGGGATCTAATGGATGTTTTTTTTTTTTTTTTTGATGGAGGTCTATGGAGCAAACTAGAAAAATAATGAATACATTCAAAAATCGCCCAAAAAGTAAACCATCCCCCCTTAATTGTATTGATATATTTAAAAGTGGTGGACTCTTAACCCCTTTGAAGATTATGAGGCAGTGTGACAGCTTATTCTGGCTAGCATTTGACGATTGTATACAGTTTAGGAAGGTTCTGTGGGAATTGAAAGGGTAAAGTCTCTGAATGAATCCTCTGACTTGCATATACGGTACCCTTCCTAATCTGAATAAAATCGATTTACAATAGCCAAAGAACAGACAAGAAATGCGTAATCAAATCTTGAGAGAGAGAGAGAGATATTAACTTACATAGATTCACTGACCACACAGACCTTACGATCCAAATGAGGTGACGGTAGGAGTAGATGTACTGTATATTACAGCATAACCTCAAATAAAGGACTCCTAACCTTTATAATTCCATAATAACAATAAATTACTCACCAAATACAACACAATATAACGATAAATACAACAATACACTATAGTCTATTCGCTGTAAGTAGGCGAACAATAATGACCTCTAACTCAAAAACGACTAGAGTAATCGAGCTAATATTTTCTAACATTTGGGAAGACTCTGTCAAGGAATAGTTGTGGAAATTTACAGCCAATTTGCTCTAGCCCTTTTTTAGTTACAGAGGATAGAGGTCATGGTTTCTCGCCTACTTACAGCGGATAGACTATAGGACTCCACACACCCCGGGATAAAAGAAAGTTACCTAAGAATCCCCTGAAATAAAATAAAAGTTGGGGAGGACTGAGAAAACGGGAGGAAGCCACATGTTTGCTGAATGCTGATAGATACCTAGCTAGCTAGATAGATAGATAGATAGATCGACAGTTAGATAGATAGACAGGTAGCTAGAGGGATGGATATATAGATAGGTTTATAGATAGATAGTTTGTTAGCTAGCTAGATAGATAGATTAATGGATAGATAGATTGATAGACAGACAGACAGATAGATAGATAGATAGATAGATAGATAAACCGGTAGATAGATGGATGGATAGACAGACAAAGGGAGAAAGATAGACGGAATTTGAGACCCATATATAACAAGACGGACAGAGAGGGATAGGTAAACAAACAACCCTCTCCCATTCAGTACCGGTAACATCAATTTGAGACCCATATAACAAGACGGACAGAGAGGGATAGGTAAACAAACAACCCTCTCCCATTCAGTACCGGTAACATCAATTTGAGACCCATATATAACAAGACGGACAGAGAGGGATAGGTAAACAAACAACCCTCTCCCATTCAGTACCGGTAACATCAATTTGAGACCCATATATAACAAGACGGACAGACAGGGATAGGTAAACAAACAACCCTCTCCCATTCAGTACCGGTAACATCAATTTGAGACCCATATATAACAAGACGGACAGAGAGGGATAGGTAAACAAACAACCCTCTCCCATTCAGTACCGGTAACATCAATTTGAGACCCATATATAACAAGACGGACAGAGAGGGATAGGTAAACAAACAACCCTCTCCCATTCAGTACCGGTAACATCAATTTGAGACCCATATATAACAAGACGGACAGAGAGGGATAGGTAAACAAATAACCCTCCCATTCAGTACCGGTAACATCAATTTGAGACCCATATAACAAGACGGACAGAGAGGGATAGGTAAACAAACAACCCTCCCATTCAGTACCGGTAACATCAATTTGAGACCCATATATAACAAGACGGACAGAGAGGGATAGGTAAACAAACAACCCTCTCCCATTCAGTACCGGTAACATCAATTTGAGACCCATATATAACAAGACGGACAGAGAGGGATAGGTAAACAAACAACCCTCTCCCATTCAGTACCGGTAACATCAATTTAAAGGGGGGTCACCGGCTCTTTTTTATCTTTCTCTACTTTTCTCTCTTTTTCCTGGTTTGTATCTATTCAGCCAACTGTTTTAAGGCGTTTATCCCTATCCAGGTGTCGATTTCTTCCTGGCGAGCGATAGCGAGCCAGCATTGTATGGAAAAATCTGGCTTTGCCGAAGAAATTTTTCTATCGAAAAATGTAAAAATTTAGCTTGCTGTAAAAAAATGAAATAAAATATATATATATATATATATATATTGTTGCGTATCTTGATCCTCAAGTGGTTAACTTGATGAATCTAGATAGCACAGAGATATATATTAAGGTATCAGTCAGCTGAAGGCAAAACAAAAGTAAAATCTAATAAAATTATTTCCTGTTGTTGCTTCCTTTCCTTTTGGATCTTAGGACTTAGGATCCTTTATTGACTGATACTCTTTAATTATGGAAAAATACTGAAACTAATTAAAGTCATGTAGTATTATAAAGAATTATTATTTAACCGAAGCTTAGTAGGCTATGGTTATGAACCGAAGAAGTTATATCTAAAGAAGGACTATTAATTCTATAAAAAGTCTTGAAAGATAAATATTAAAGTAAGAATATTTCTGTCTCTTACCCTTTTTGAAATGAATAGATAGTTTTCTTATATGTCCTTTTATTTATATTTAATGTAATTATTCTTGGTTCTTGTCTTACGTTAACAGTATTATATTATTATTATCATCAGGATTAATATCAAAGTCACATAAAAAGTTAGATATATATTTAATAATTAGTTAAATGTATTTCTTAACCACGTAACATTGAGGTTTGATTATGAGTAAATTAAGTTACAGGATCGTTTCATAGATTCGATTCAGGTCTCACTCAAATAATATGAAAAGCAAAAATAATATTTTGAAGCTAAAAGAATTTTCTTCAGCTTAAGAAATCACTAGAAGTAATATTAACACAGCCATGTTAGTCTAAGGCGATATTACTAATATGAGACAATAGCATCACCGTACTAAGCACCGTTAAGCAATGTAAGCTTAATTAAAAGAAAATGAAAGAACTCGTAAGTATTAATATAAAACAATAGTATTACTTTCATCATAACCCAATTACTTAAAGAGTTGCTTTAGTCCACAAGTTAGTCAACTAAAAAATAGTTAAGTACATAATAATAGCGTTAACGTTAATTCCCAATCAAATAGTTAAGCACATAATAGTAGCGTTAAACGTTAATTTCCAATCACATATCTCACTAACCAACATAACGTAAGTGTTTACACCGAACACACTTAACACACACTTATATAATCTGACTGACAGTCACAATCCCATTATAATACTTCACCCCGTCTTCCTCCAGCTGCAAGTTCACCTTCCCCAACTCCAAATGAGACTGATTTGAATGCCCACACAACTCGGGTCTTATATACTAAACAATGATGGTGTAGGAACGAATCAGGAAGCGGGGGGGGGGGGGGGGGGGGGGGGGCGGGCTCCAATCATAGCTCCTCGAGTTGCATAACAGGTGCCTGGTCCATTCACAGCTCCTGGCGTCGATCATAAGTCATAGCGTCGGGTCATCAAGTATAAATGTTTGCAGGGTCCCCTATGACGCACGCAGGTGTGAAGGCTTGTTTGCTGGTATGCGGGCTAGCTGGTTTCCCACTCGCTAGTTCGCTCCCTAGTTTGCTTCGCCGTTTGGGTAGTTTGAACCTCCTTCAACTCTAATTCTAACTCTTAAATTTACATACAGGGCTCCGTATGTCAGAATATATATGTTGGCTCGCTACCGTTCACCAGGAACATATTGATACCTGGATGGGGGTAATCGTCTGAAAACAGTAGGCTGAATGGGGCCGAATAGATACAAGCCAGAGAAAGAGAGAAAGGAGAGAAAAAAAGTGTGATACCCCCCTTAACTCTACTCTGGCAACCATTAGGCGATATTATTATATTATTCAGTTTAAAAAGGGTCTCTAGCATTTAACAGGATTCGAACTATCGCGCTTAACCTTCTTTACTATAACAGAGCCTTCTTAAACCGCACAACACTGTTTAATATAGCTAGAATTAAATCAACACGTATCCGGTACAGAAGGGGATAATTTAGTCGTTATTTAAGTTATAGAGGTTAATGGTAAGAAATGTTGGCCTACCTATAATGGACAGACTATAGACAGACAGGTATAGATAACAAAGAGATGCACACATAAGAAAATACACTGATACATATTTAGCTCCATTAATTTTGAGATTTTAAGACGTTTGCCCCATCTGTTTGGTGACTTTAACCCCTTTCGCCCCATTTCGTTGTCAACCTTACGACCTCTTGTGCCATTTAGGTGGCGATTTTTTTTCCTTGGCGAGCGATAGCTAGCTTGCAATTGATGAGGAACTGGCCTTCGGGCGGGAAGAAACTTAAAACAAATAGAATATAAAATAAAATATACAGAATAAAGCATAATGTACAATACGTAATACTACAAATAATAATAATAATAATAATAATAATAATAATAATAATAATAATAATAATATTAATAATAAAGTAATAATAATGACAATAATAATAATAACAAATCATTCTCTCGTTGTATGGTATGAATACATATATTAACAAATAAATAAGTACATAAAACCCAAAAGCCCTGGAGAAGCCGAGGAAATACAAATAAAAGTTTAGAGTAGAGAGGAAATTGGTGGGCCGAATGTGGACCTTAGTAGTTGGTCTCTCTCTCTCTCTCTCTCTCTCTCTCTCTCTCTCTCTCTCTCTCTCTCTCTCTCTCTCTCTCTCTCTCTCTCTCTCTCTCTCTCTCTCTCTCTCTCTCTCTCTCTCTCTCTCTCTCTCTCTCTCTCTCTCTCTCTCTCTCTCTCTCTCTCTCTCTCTCTCTCTCTCTCTCTCTCTCTCTCTCTCTCTCTCTCTCTCTCTCTCTCTGGCACACACACACACACACGTTGACGAATTGCTGTGAAGATAATAAATATGTCTCGCCGTTTGTTCTGTGTGTGTCCGTGTGTGTGTTGTATTTTCTCCATGCGGGTTTCATTGGTTTCATGTTTCCTATCTGAATTGTTAATTTTAAAATCAAAATTAATGTGTTTGTTTTTGCTAGTACCACTAATATTTCATGCCCAGGTTGTATTACTTGTTTATTTTATGTGTTAGATATTGTTTACGCTATATATATTTTGTCTATGTGTCTGAAGGAGACAAAAGGCAAAACTGACCTCAACAAGTGTCTCCCCCAAAGTTGAAAGAGTGACAGCCAAACTTAACAAAACAAATTTGTTGTATCTTTTTGAAAGAAGAGTGTTGTGTTTGTGTATGGTAGTGCAATGGATAGGAGGAGGAGGTGTTTGTGAGAGCTAGCTGTGTTACTCTCTGTGTAGGTGAGACACAAACAGAAACAGTGAGGGAAGCCAGACAAATGAAACAGGAATTCCAGCAATTCCTTATCACATGCCTATGAGGCCTCCCCTGGGCATTGCCCTGTTAGATTGGTGTGTACACTCTCCCCCCCAAAAAAAATAAATAAATAAATAAATAAATAAATACAAAAAAAAAAAAATATATATATATATATATATATATTCCCTCTTTTTGCTTGCTAGCATTTCGACACTTGGATACAGTCAATATTGTCAGCGTAAAATGTTTGTTTGGTACTGTATAATATTATATTGCATGTTTTGGAGAACTGTGTACATTGGATACAACTTTGTATACTACATTTAATGTATACCTGTTCCCGAAAATACATATCGGCATTATGTATTGGTTTGTATTATTTATGTTTATTTTATTTTGTATTTCATCTTTCTTTTCTCTAAAAAGGTATGTATATTTCTTCGCCTTTAATCTGTTACGTGAGTTTGAGTTTACTTATTTTAATTAACGCTTCCTTGTACACACACACACACACACACACACCACATACACACACGTACATTAATATTACTCTTTGTATATCCTATGTGTGTGTTCATGTAGGTTTTGTTTAAGAGGATTGGGTTTATATACATTATATACCGGTATTTATTTATGGGTTTTTTTTCCTCGCTAGACCTCCATCAAGCTCAAATATACACCCCCTAGAACCCCATTCGAGATAAAATTGTACATTTTTCGGTAGAAAAATGTCCCGGCCGAAGGGCGGTTCCTCCAAAAATTAATGACTCGCTATTGCTCGCCAGGAAAAAAAACGACACCTAAATGGCACGAACGATCCTAATATTGACAAAAAACTGGGATGAAAGGTCTTAAAATCGCCAAACTAATGGAGCGAACGTCTCAAGATGTCAACACTTAAACATCGAGGGAGAAGGAAAGCCAGAAAACACAACCATCCCCCCTTGCCCCTATGTCCCCTACTAACTTCCTAGTCCTGCCACGTTAGTGGCAGGGCAGTAGTTCCCTTTCCAATGTTCCCTTACCCACTCTAAACCACTGTTTGGACACTTGATCCTCAGTGTTTTGGAGGACAAGCAGCCTAGAAGGGTCACTAGATCTGTTGTTGCTTGATTTCCTTCCTTTGTACTCCCTTAAAAGTGTTGTAATTTTGATCCGTTTTCCTCTCCTAATTACCTTACCCAACGAAATTGAACGGATATTATGTTTTTGCCCTCGTTTGTCTGTTTGACTGTTTGTTTGTCTGCATACAAGATATCTCACATCGTTATTATACTCGAAGTTACGGGAGAAAAGACATTCCCGTTTGGCAACCGTCTTCCAACCTGTTCGAGTTAGTGCATTCTTGTAGTGAATAGCTAAATGATATACAATGATGCTAAAAACAACAGACTTCAGTGTTAAACAGTAAAATAAATTGTGTTTACCTTTTTTTCTAAACACAAACCTAAATGTAACATAAGTATTATCAGTCAGCTGATGAAATACATGGTTGTGGCCGAACGTATGGAACGAAACAGTGGCGGAGTAAAGGGGAGGACAGAGGAGGATGTTAGTTAATATACCATATATCTCCCATATAAAGCAATGTTGTTATGTCACATGTGTATAGGTTTGCAGTACAAGTCACATGTGAACAATGAACACCCTGAACGTAGGTATAAAGGAACATTATTGTAGAGAATATATCAAACTAATGTCAAGAGCGGGAAAGTCTTAATATTGACAAAGAAATGGGTCGAAAAGTCTTAAAATCGCCAAAATAATGGGCCGAACGTAATAACATCGGGAAACTAATGGGACTAAACATGAGGAAGAAGGGGGGCCAGAAAAACGACCCATTTCCCCTTAATTCTATCTAGGTTGCATCTGAGGCCAAGCAATTGATTTCGGGGTTTCTGAATGTCTGTGTGCTTGCTTTTTTGTGGGGGAACTGTTATAATATGTGTTCTTCTCCTGTCGCCTCTTTTTCCTTTCTCGTGTCTTTTGCTGATCCTCCCTACCCCATGTGGGAGTAAGGTGTTGGCTACTGACTGGCTTGAGTTATATTTTGACGATTTTACGCAGCTTAAGAAGCATCTGTGGTAGTTAAAAGGGTTGGTCGAGATATTTTGTAGTCTTTTTATTGCTTAAAATGTTTCCTGTACCAAATAAAATCGTCTAACTGTAGCCAAAGTACCACATTTTGAATAGCACCTATGGTCCTTTGTAGACCTTTAACCCCTTCTGTACGTCAATTTCATTTTATGCTAGCTACATTTAGGCGATTTTGTGCAGCTTAATCCCTTATGTACCGGTGACGTCCCTTTAACTATATTCTGGCTACTATTAGATGATTTTATTCAGTTTAAGAAAGGCCTCCAGCAAATAAGCTTCGAACTCTCTTACTTAACCCTCTTTACTACCACAGATCCTTCTTAAGATGCATACAATCGTCTAAATATCGGTAGAATAGAATGTTTAAAACGTCGCCGGTATAGAAGGGGTTAAGAGGATCTGTCGTGGTGAAAAGGGTTTGGTGAGATAGTTCGACGCCTGTTAATTGCTGGAGGCCTTTCTTAAACTGAATAAAATCGTCTATTAATAATACCCAGAGTATAATGAAAAGGACGTCACCGGTACTGTACAAAGGAGTACAAAGGAAATCAAGCAACAACAGATCTAGTGACCCTTCTAGGTTGCTTGTCCTCCAAAACACTGAGGATCAAGTGTCCAAACAGTGGTTTAGAGTGGGTAAGGGAACATTGGAAAGGGAACTACTGCCCTGCCACTAACGTGGCAGGACTAGGAAGTTAGTAGGGGACATATGGGTTAGTAACTGAGGGGAGGATAAAGTTATTCATTTACAAACGCAGTCAGTCGCGGGTTTGATGCGAGATATTTGTCTAGGCGGAATTTAAATGAATCAACGGTGCTGCAGTCTATAACGTCTCGGGGAAGCCCATTCCACAAGTTGACAACTCGATTGAAGAAGAAATTCTTAGATTCGTGGCGAGTTAAAAGATTTACCAATAATTTTGCAACCGTTTTCCCCGCGTGTAATTAGATTGGTCGATAGTGAAGTACTTACTACAGTTCATATTGTCGATGCCTTTGATGATTTTGAACACTTGAATTAAGTCGCCTCTTAATCTGCGCTGGGTTAAAGGAAATAGATTTAATTCTCTAAGACGCTCTTCGTATGGTTTGTTCTTTAGGCTAGGTATCATTTTGGTAACTCTACGTTGAACTCGTTCTAGCTTGTTTATATCTTTTTGGTAATAAGGGCACCAGGATTGAACGCAGTATTCCAGAAGAGGGCGGACTAAGGAATTGTAAAGGGTTAGGATAACTTCTTTGGATTTATGCTCAAATGACCTGCCTATAAAGCCAATTATTTTGTTTGCCTTCTTAACAACTTCTGAACATTGTTGACTCGGTTTTAGGTTACTCGATATTGTTACTCCCAGATCAGTTTCTCTGTTTACATTCTTAAGCTGAGTGCCATTCATCGAATAGTTTGCTTTCTCATTTAGGTATCCGACATGTAGTACTTTACATTTATCCGCATTGAAACTCATTTGCCAAATTTGGGCCCAACATGACAATTTATCTAGATTGTGTTGCATATCGTCAACTTGTTCTTTTGAGAGTACGCTATTTGCAATTTTTGTATCGTCAGCAAATTTTGAGATTGTGCAGGTGAGACCCTCATCTATGTCGTTGATGTAAATTAGAAAGAGAATTGGTCCTAGTACCGATCCCTGGGGTACCCCGCTACTTACATTGGTCCATTTAGATGCCTTACCGTTTATGACTACCCTTTGCTTTCTGTTGCTGAGCCAATTTTCTATCCATTTCAACACACCGTCTTGTATTCCATGCGCTTTTAGTTTTAGCAGTAAACGTTTGTGGGGAACTTTGTCAAAGGCCTTTTGAAAATCAAGGTATATAATATCTACAGCTTTACTCTCATGTAAGGGTTAACAAGAGTCTTGTAAGTTTTCATATCACTACTTTGAAAACTGTGGCCATTTTTTAAATGTAATAATGAATACAAAATCAGCAATAATAATAATAGTAATATCATACTACTACTAATAATAATAATAATGATAATAATAATAATAATAATAATAATAATAATAATAATAGTAATAATAATGATAATAATAATAATAATAATAATAATAATAATAGTAATAATAATAATAATAGTAATAATAATAATAATAATAATAATAATAAATACATAAATGTATAAATGAAGTACATAAATCACTGAACTATAACAAACATATAGCAATACCCCAGCGGTAAATATAGACACAATACATGCTACCAGACCAATACATTCCTCTCTCTCGTTCCCAAAAGAATGATAGGCCTTGCAACATCAAACACCGACTCAATAGTTAGGGGGATAGTCACCGGTGTTTGGGGCTATTCATTATTTTATTCATGTATTTCTTAGTTTCCTCGCTAGACCTCCATCAAGCGTAGAAATACATCCCCTAGACCCCCCTTCAAGATAAATTTGTACATTTTTCGGTAAAAAAACGTCCCGCCGAAGGCCGATTTCTTAAAATTACAGGCTCGCTATCGCTCGCCAGGAAAAAATCGACACCTAAATGGCACGGAAGGGCTCAATATTAACAAAAAATGGGGCGAAAGGTCTTATATTGACAAAAAATGGGGCGAAAGGTCTTAAAATTAGCAAACTAATGGAACAAACGTCTTAAAATCTCAAAAGAAATATGATAAACAGGAGGGAGAAGAGGGTCCATAAAAATGAAGCACTATCCCCTTAAGGTAATCGTGCAATATAAAGTTAACCCTACCGGAGGGTTAGTGTTCAACGACCGATAATTGACAGATTTAGCGCTTCGTTTAACCCTTTTAGAGGGATGGCGTTATTTAGGTTTACAATTTATATTGGCTATCTTTAGTGGTGGGCTGAGTGAGGGTTGGTGTCCTCTACTTCCCATTTCTTTCTTTTTCTCTTTCAACTTTTCTACATTTCAAATGGCGTAGGGATGCGGCGACCCCAGCGCCTGCCACTATCTGTTGCAGATACCCTCCTATGTGGTGGAGGGGTAAGAATTCCCCCCACCGCTGCATTTTCCTGCGAGGCGTAAAAACTAATGAAAGGGGCTTGGGGTGAGGGTCTAGGAGTCCTTCTCCCCTTGAAATAAATCTACCTACTGAAAGAGACAGCAATAAAGGCGAGGGAACGCGTTCGTGGTCCTGGACCCTAAGGATAGGAGCTATAAATGTGTGTGGATGTGGAATGAATGAGAAGGGAGAGGACATTGACAGATTGTTTGAAAGAAGGTATGACGTGCTTGCGCTGAGTGAAACAAAGATGAAAGGAGAGGGTGAAGTGGATTTTAGATATGTGAAAGGTAAAACGTCTGGAGTAGATGAGAGAGTCAGAGCGAAAGAGGGCATGGCTATTATTGTGAAGGTGGAGCTGGGAGAGTATATAACAGAGTGGAGAGAGGTGTCATCAAGGCTAAGGTGGGTGTGAATGTGGTTTAAGGGTGAAAGGTGGGTATTTGTGAGTGCATATGGGCCAGGAAGTGAAAGGACGATAGAGGAGGTGGAGGGTTTGGGGAAGATATGAGGGATTGTCTACAAGAGTTTGAGGAATATGATAATGTGGTAGTTTTAGGGGATCAGAATGCTAGGGTGGACAATGAATCTGTTAAGGGAGTGATAGATAGTTTTGGTGTGGATGGTGTAAACGAGAGTGGAGAAAGAATGTTTGATAAATGTGTAGAGTGCAGAATGAATGTAGGAAATACGTTCTTCAAAAAGAGACGTATACACAAGTATACATGGCATAAACTTATGAGGGGATATATTATAGAGAGGGTGTTAATGGATTATGTGTTGGTGACAAGGGAAAGAATGTGTAGACTGAGAGTGAAGATGTTACAGGAGAATGTAAGACAAATGAGAAGTATGAGAGGTAATAAAAGTTAGTTAGAGAAAAATACAAAGGAGAGGGAGTACCAGGAGAGGCTAAATACGAAATGGATGGAAGTGAGAGAGAGATCCTTCCTAAACCGAATAAAATCGTATTATAATTGCCAGAATAAAATTAAAAAGACGTCGCCGGTACAGAAGGGGATAAATGAAGGAAACATTGAATCGGGCATGAGTTTGAAAGGAATATTTCAAAATATTTCATCCTTGTGTCAGAATTGTTCAATAAGTGTTATACCACTTCTGGCGATTGTACTCCTAAAGGCGTTCTCTTGATATTTTGAAAACAGTTATATAGGCAGACAGACATACGTACAGTCATGCAGACACGTGTACATACTATTGATTGGTATAAACCACTGACAGACAGACACACATTCATAGGCAGACAGACAAAGCAAACTTAAGCTAGGTAGACAGCATACAGACACGCAGACACACGAACAGACACGGTTAGACAGACGGACGAAACGTACAAGACATTGTATATAAATGCAAGAAATCGGACTAGTGTATTAAATGTGAAAAGCAAGACAATATATCAATTGTACAGTCGGCCAAATAAGTGATGTCTCGTTACCAATTATATTTTGATTAATAATTGGTATCAGCAATATCAAAAGCTTGATATATTCGTTTCGAGTGAGATATACAAACTTGCTCCGACACTTACCCACCCTATGTAACATCTGACAGACATTAATACAGCATAGAGCGAGCCAAACTTACGGACAGCTGAGACATGACTTATTAGCACTGCCATACACTTAGTCAAAGAAGTTTCTGCACCCCTACGCTGTGTACAGCTCGATAGGGTTGGTACCTCTGCCTGCAACTATATCCATGTGTCAGAGAGGATCCTCTCTGACACATAGATATAGTTTCCAACCCTACCGAGCTGTACACACCAGATGATCAGCATAGGGGTGCAGATACTTCTTTGACCAAGTGTACTTCTATACAGTGACACACGTATGTGCAGAGTAAAATCAGTAAATGTAATTATTCTCTCTTGCGATCCCTGGCAACTGAGGGATCAATATTTTTGCCGATAGTCGCTGGCAAGCTTGATAGGCTTTCGAGATATAGTTTCTATAAACACGCAAGCAAACAGATAAAGCAGGAGCCTATTCCCCTTCTCTAGAGGTCGTAGTAATATACAGTATAACAAAGCTACATATGCTTAGTGGAAAGACGAATAAAAGAGGCGAAGGAGAATGGGATGCTAGCAGGTTGTATCCTGCTCTTGTAAGTGAGAAATTTCCCTCAGTATCCTAAAACAAACCAGTCCCAAATATTTCCACTCAAACCTCTCATAATTTATCAAACACCTATTGGATATAATATTTGAATACTAATAAATGCTAATTACATGCGATAACCGATAAACAATAAAACCACGATGCAACCCGGAATCATAGAAAACGTAGGTGTGTTTTGACAGTGGCGACGTGTGTGTGCAGCCGATGTGTTTACAATCCGTATTTCCCGCATTATTCATCTCCCTGGGATATTTCTGCTCGCCAAGTGTACTCCGCTGTGTGTCAAGGCGCCCAGGATGCCGCAGACGTCCTTAGCGATCGTGAACACCTCGTATTTCAGATGAATTAGGGGAGGGAGAGGTGGTGGGAGAGGCTAGCAGGTGTAGGCCAAGGAAAAGGAGGTACGGTTGATCATATGTCTACCGTTGTTATGCTATTTACTCAACCATACCTTGGTTATTATTAGGTCTATTATTCCTTGTGTGTATTTGTATGACTATGTTGTGTATAAGAGGTGGTTATTTATGCTGTTTTGGTTAGTGGAAAGATGTTTTGTGTAATTTAGTAGCTTGCCTGGAGATGACTGCAGGCTTGCCAACATGAACGCTGGGTATGGCTGCTGTCATTATTTACTGTATTATTTCATGTACCTATATTCTAACCATGTAATGTTTAAAATATCTATGCAGCTTCTTTCTTTAGTAGTGGGACAGGTGAGATATTATTAGGCGGAAGGGTGATCTTGCTTGTTTTTTTTGTTTTTTTCCCAACCAACTTTACTTCTAAACTCAATTAATTAAATCAACAAATACATGAGGCACTCCAAGGACTCGAACCTAGGATACTCACACCGAAATTCCGCGCATTTATGCATTACCGGTACACTATTAAGACATAAATGAACTCGCAGGCATATGATACCAACCTCTGGAACGCGCGGTAGGGCAGGCATACCAACCTCTGGAACACGTGGTAGGGCAGGCATACCAACCTCCAGACGGACGCGTGGTAGGGCAGGCATACCAACCTCCGGAATGCGTGGTAGGGCAGGCATACCAACCTCTGGAACGCGTGGTAGGGCAGGCATACCAACCTCTGGAACGCGTGGTAGGGCAGGCATACCAACCTCTGCAATGCTTGGTAGGGCAGGCATACCAACCTCCGGACGCGTGGTAGGGCAGGCATACCAACCTCCGGACGTGTGGTAGGGCAGGCATACCAACCTCCGGACGCGTGGTAGGGCAGGCATACCAACCTCTGGAACGCGTGGTAGGGCAGGCATAACAACCTCCGGAACGCGTGGTAGGGCAGGCATACCAACCTCCGGATGCATGGTAGGGCATGCATACCAACCTCCGGATGCATGGTAGGGCAGGCATACCAACCTCTGGAACGCGTGGTAGGGCAGGCATACCAACCTCCGGACGCGTGGTAGGGCAGGCATACTAACCTCCGGACGCGTGGTAGGGCAGGCATACCAACCTCCGGACGCGTGGTAGGGCAGGCTTACCAACCTCCTGACGCGTGGTAGGACTCGCGTTATCGTATTATGTACGGTTATTTTTCAGCCTATTTCTCTATTATTCTGCGTGCAGATATACAAACTATACAATGCGGTAAGTGTGATTATGTATGCTCATTTTGGCGTCGATGAAATGTTTTTGAGAGAAGTTAATGGTGGAAGATAAACTCACAGGCTTGCCAACTCCTCGGATACGTGGTAGGGATCGCGTCATTCTTTGCGTTATTTCCTCATATCTGTCAAACCGGAGTAATTGTGTATGAAGACTTGAATGAATATGAGAAAGAATACAAGATAATGATCGTGAAATAGCGTGCTTTAGTGCATTATATCGCTTGCAATGACATCATTATTTTGAACTATATACCATAATTTTATCTTTACCTGCACAATAATAAAGACTAAAAAGAATGAAATCGACTTTCGTTTTGACTCAGTGCAGCGGAGGCTCATATTCTCGGCTTATTATGGTGAGCTGATATATTAACTATTAACCCTTACAGTATCGGCGACGTCTTTTTTGTTTTATTTCAGCTGCATTTATACTTTTATGAAGCTTAGGAAGGATATATGGTAGCTAATGGTTGAGATAGTCTGTAATCTTTTAACGAGTAGACATCCTTCCTAAGCTTAATAAAATCATCAACTAGTTGCCAGAATGTTAAAGATAACCTATGTTTGCTTAGGTTGTGAAAATATTCATTGGTAATATCCATTCGTAATGATACGAAATATAAATGACAGGAGGGTGGTATTAAGTTGGCAACTTGCCAACTTATATAGGCTACAGGCTTGCCATTTTCATCTATGATATAAGTACGGTACAATCAGTCATAATAGAAGGGTACCCCCCTGAGCGAGAATTCTAATGCCTATCGCTATTTAGTTTTGAACCATCAACGTCACGAAAAAGAGTGGCGACTGCTGATTGTGGAAGGTAGTAAGGATTTATATGCACGAAGCAATACCGGTACTTCGCTTCACATTGAACATTGTTGACAATTCTCTCTTTCTCTCTCTCTAAAAAAAAAAAAAAATATATAGGTTAAGTATCAGTAGTATACACTATTTATCAATTGCATTCTTTACTATGAGTTTTGTAGTGTTAATTTTCTCATTCTGCTGGGGACCTTGTTTCCCCAACCAAATTCCATGCCGACCCAATGTCGGACGGAGTGGTGGGTGATGAGAGAACCTTCTATTTTGCTGTCTTTACCTTCCACTTTGTAGCAAATCCCATGTTAGAAGTAAGTACGGATCGTCTAGTAGGGACCGCGTGGTCTGTGCAGTCTGCGTATCTATGTTACTATAGGCTATAACTATTAGGTAACTCTCTCATATCCATCTCTATCTATCAACATCTACAGGTATTATTTAATTTATCGAGATATATTCTAAATACATTCAGTTCTCTAGTAAACATATCCCACCTGAATTCAACATAACTTTCAATAATACAAATATTGCCCATTTCGAGTAGTGATATTTTGGAGTAGGCTATGCCAACCTCAGTTGGACATCTTATGTCAAATATAGGCTATTCCATTATGTCTCAAAGAGACAAGGAAGGACGTCCTTTCAGAGTTCGTGAATTCTGTAGATCTATTAACGAGCAGTTAGGCTAACCGTAATCTACTAACGTCATGTGTATTTTCATATAGGATATTGTTCACATCTTTGAAGTAGTTGTTGAGAGGTGGTATTAAGGCAAACAGGAAGAGATAGAGAGAGAGAGTAACACAGAGATTTGGACCACACAGACATTGCGGTCCCTACTAGGTGGTTCAGTCTTAATACCACTATGCAGGGACAGCTTATAGTAGAAGAATAGGATAGCAAAGTAGAAGGCTCTCCCCCCACGTTCTGCTCTCTCCGGCTAAAAATCCATACAGAGAGAGAGAGAGTTAGCAAAACAATTTTCAATATGAAGTGAATCATTGCTTTGTTCATACTTCTCCCTACTCCCTCCCAATCTGCAGTTGCCACCCACTTTCGTGAATTAGATGGTTCAGGACCAATGTTACCAAAACTAAAAAGCGTGAGGCATTATATCTCTTGCTCAGGGGGTACCCTTCTTTTATGACTGAATGTACCGGTACCGTACTTATAGATGAACTCGCAGGCTTGCCAACTTAAGGGGGGTATCACACTAGGCCAATTTTCGCCCTTCTACCACAAAAAACGGAGCTACCGCCCTTCTCCGACAAGTATCGCCGTTTGACTGAGCTAGGATGCAACCCGCACTGAGTGGGAAGCAACGTTTTTTGACGGAGGTAAATTGTCAGCCTCAATACGGCTCGCATTTAATCTCAATGATATCTCAAATCGTAGACTACAGTAGATCTGGATTAGACGCGAAAATGGAACTTTGCAGTAAGGGACCCCAAATCGGAAAACGACTCCCCAAGTCCGAACCTCAATCTGCGAAAATGTTATATTTTTGCGGTTTCGTGGTTCGAACTTGGGAGTTCGTTCTCCAATTTTGGGTCCCATACTGCAAAGTTCCATTTTCGTGTCCAGTCCAGATCTACTGTAGTCTATGCTAAAGTATATGACGTCAACATATATATTTTGTTACAAAGTGTATGTGTTTTGATTGTGAGAAGGGCTGTGGATAGACATAAACTAGGTGAATTAATGCTAAAATAGCTACACGACTTGCAGATAAATAACCACTGTAATTCCTACGCCACGGCGATTGGTATGAATCGAAAACATTCTAAAGCCTCCTAAAAGTTGAAAGTATATCATCATATACAGTATACTCCATATATAAATAATAATAACGCAAACGCGTAGATTGAGTCATATGGCGATATCATTGTCGATATAAATCCATAATACTCTAAATTATAGGTGAAACAACACAATAAAACGATCGTTTAGTGCCGCGGTAACGACAGGGGCGCTGTCAGGCTGTATATATTGCGAAAAACTTCCTTGTAGCTACTTATATAAGGTTCAAACGCAAAACATAGCAACATTAGCGTATAGATTGGGTCGGCAAGAATGTAGTTACCGGGTGTACCGCCCACCTGTTTGCACTATGCGGATGCCTTTGGATATAAAAATACATTAGCCTAACCAAACAACCTAACCTAACCTAACCTAGTATTCATGCAGTAATGACAGGGGGATAATAGCAGAAAATATAGCATCGAAATAGACGGGAACGTAAGTGCGAGCGCACTTGACAACCGTACACCCGGAAACTACATCCTTCCCATTGGGTCCTATTACACTGCATTTGTCAATATCAATCCATATTATTCTACAGTTTAGGTGAAACACCACAATATATAACGGTCGCTTAACCGTCGTAAAGCCAGTGGGTAAAGCCTATATGTGTGTGATAGGAGTAGTTGCCTGCGCCACTGGCTGAAAACGGAGATCGGAGAAGGGCGAGAATTTGACCCAGTAGGATACCCGTCAGTCTACCCTATCAGGCAATAATGTTTCTGTTTGAGCAATCCTGTTTATGATCGCGCAGACTGAACGACATTGATAGCCAAACATTGATTCTCGTCGCTGATTGGTCAGTGGCTGTGAGCGCGAAATTTAATTTTTGTTAGCGATGTCTGCCGAAGGTTTTAGGCTCTGTAACATATGCTTTTTCGGTCTATTAATTTTAATCAATACATTTAAATAAATACTATCCATATATATAGGCTATTGGCTAAGGTAGTCACACTGTCAGCTACAGTCAACATCCTTGTTCAAGCTCAAGACAGACGGTAGGCTACCAGCAGGCTATTATATCTTATAATCTTATCAGGAAATTTTGACAAAGTTATTACGGTCGTTATCTGGCAAAGGTAGCTCTTTATTCAAACAATTCTCCGTTAGTTTATTGGGGAATTAAAAAGTATATATTATTTTCCTGGCGATGAATGAATAGGCTGAATTATAAAGTTTATATATAGGCTATTGTTCTTTCCCTGACTATATAGCCTATGTGGAGGCTGAATTAAATAGTAGCCTATATATATATTATCTCTTCCTGGCAATGTAGGCTATGTATAGGCATATTTTCTTTTCCTGACGATCTATGTGTAGGCTATAGGCTATGTATAAGCCTAGCCCCTATATTAATGGAAGGTTCATTAATATTATATTTTAACCAATAGATTACCTTTGGAAATTTAACTATAGCGTGGATAGGCTACTTTACTAAACATAGCTAACTGACCTATCATACTTCGATGCAATTATGCCTCAGAAATTGTTTTTAAGAAATGTAAATAGAGTAATCGATCAATAACATAGACAAGCGCCGAAAACCCTGTACAGCAAGTTCGGCTATAACCCGTTAAAATATAGGCTATCATTCAATTGGCATAGTAACAACTGTAACATTACCAATATATAACTATAAAAATGAAATACAAACCGCATAAAAAAACATAATAATCAATCAATGGATTAATATAGATCTTGCTGGTACCTAGGAGGCCTTAAATATCCGTCATGACAGGTGGTGGGGGAGGAGTGGGGATGCGGGGGTTGGGAAGGAGGTAGGACAGGGATGCTTCTGTCCCCTCCCTGTCCTCCCTCCCAACCCCCGAATCCCCACTCCTCCCCCGCCACCTGTCATGACGGATATTTAAGGCCTCCTAGGTACCAGCATTTGTTAAATTGTCAGTGACCTGATGAAGCTATCTGCGAAACGTAGTCAATAAAGTGCTCTTCCTCAAATGGTGTTTTTTATCCTTTCATAATCATATGTTTTTGTCAGTAATTCATGATAGGTCTTCGTGCGTTTCACTTTGCTCGGCAAACTGCTCGGATCCATGTGATAATTACGCCAAACTGCTTGGCCAAATTTGCTCATTGAAACGCTGTTATGCTTGGCGAAAGTTGACCGTGTGATAGCGGCATTGTACATAATATGTGTGGTGTATTTTACCGGTATTATATTTTTTCTTTAACAGTCATGTTTTATGTTGTTGTTATTTATGTTTTTAGCTTGCTCCCTAGACCTCCATCAAACTTAAAACAACACCCCCATGACCCCCTTTCCAAGTTTGTTTGTTTAATATTATTATTATTTTTATTATTATTTTAACTTGGTGGAGGTCGAGGGAGGAAACCAAACTAAAATGAATAATATATATATATATATATATATATACAGTATACTGTATATATATATATATATATATATATATATATATATATATATATAAGATGAAAATAATTTCCCTCAATGATCACCAACGTTGTCCGGCGAAGTATTATTAATTTTGTCTGTGCATCAATAAATCCAAGTTAAGGGAGGTCACCGGCTTTTTTTATATTTCTCTCCTTTTCTCTCTTTCCCTGGCTAATATCCATTCGGCCCTATTCAACCAACTGTTTTAAGACGTTTATCCCCATCCAGGTGTCAATTTCTTCCTGGTGAGTGATAGCGAGCCAGCATTGTATGGAGAAATTCGGCTTCGCCAGAGACTTTTCTATCGAAAAATGTACAAATTTAGCTTGCTTTCAATACAAAGCAAATATATAGACCTATGCTGGCGAGCGGTATTGACACCTGGGTGGGGGTAAACGTCTTAAAGCAGTAGGCTGAATGGGGCCGAATGGATACAAGCCCAAGATAGAGGGAGAGGAAGATAAAAAAAGCGAGGTGGGCTCCCTTAATATGTCGGCTGTTTGATGTTACGTGGGGCGAGTCTGTTTAACGAAACTCGGTCCTGGTCTGTGGTGTGTTTGGTACACTATACCCTGTTTCAGATAGGTAGGCCAGAAATCGTTATTTGCGATATATATATATATATATATATATATATATATATATATATATATACCGGTATATATATATATACCGGTATATATATATATATACGGTATATATATATATATAAATGAGTTTGGAACAGTGTGCGAAAAACGGAATTTGAAGGTAAATACGGGGAAGAGCAAGGTTATGGTCTTCGAAAGGGGTGAAGTCACAGAGTGTGAGGTGAAGCTGAACGGTCAGGCTATGGAGATCGTCAACTCTTTTAAGTATCTGGGCAGTGTGTTGAGTAAAGATGGGACTATGGATGAAGAGGTGCGGGAGAGGGTACAACAGGGGAAGAGGGTTGTAGGAACGCTAAAAGCAGTAACAAGAAATAGGGTGGTCAGTATGGAAGTGAAGAAGTCCTTGCATGACAGTGTGGTAATCCCGACACTGACTTACGGAAGCGAAGCATGGACGTTGGTTGAGAGACTCAGACCAAGAGTGAGAGCAGTGGAAATGAATTACTTAAGGAGTGCGTGCGGAGTTACATGGAGGGATAGACAGACTAATGAGGAAGTAAGAAGGAGGTGTGGTGTGGAGGTAGATGTGCTGGAAAGTGTGAAAAGGAACAACTTGAGATGGTTCGGCCATATGGAACGTATGGAAAGCGAGAGAATGACTAAGAGGGTGTATGAGAGCGAGGTGGAGGGACAGAGGGGGAGAGGTAGACCGAAAGAGAGGTGGAAGGATGGAGTGAGGAAGTACATGAACGAAGGTGGTGCTGGTTGGGGGGAGGGGCGTCGACTGACTGGGGACAGAGGTGCATGGGGGCGGTTCGTTCGTGGCCACCCCTTCGGGGATCACGGCGTCAGGCAATAGATAGATAGATAGATATATATATATATATATATATATATATATATATATATATATATATATATATATACCGTTTATATTCGGTATGTCGATATCTCATCAATGATCCGTGTCATCCACGCACAGGCACGTCAAAACAAAAGACTAAATATAACGTTTGAAGTTTATATAAGCCTGATCCAAACTGAAAGGATAGATTAGTGATGTGTTTGGTCAATTATTGTGAGCATTGATGTATCCATGTTACTTATTGTTAGAGGTGTTTTCATACCGTACCGTACATGTTTGGTCAATTATTGTGAGCATTGATGTATCCATGTTACTTATTGTTAGAGGTGTTTTCATACCGTACCGTACATGTTTGCATTTCAATATTTGAAGGTAGAGGGGTTAAGGGAGCCCACCTCGCTTTTATTTTCTCTTTCTCTCCCTCTCTCTTTGGCTTGTATCCATTCGGCCCCATTCAGCCTACTGTTTTAAGACGTTTACCCTCATCAATGTATTTTCTGGCGAGCGGTAGCGAGCCAGCATATATACCGGTATATTTTTGTTTTGACAGCAAACTAAATTTGTAAATTTTTCGATAGAAAAATTTCTCCAGCAAAGCCGGATTTCGCCATACAATGCTGGCTCGCTTACGCTTGCCAGGAAGAAATCGACACCTGGATGGGGATAAACTTCTTAAAACAGTTGGCTGATCTGGGTCTAATCGATACAAGCCAGGGAAAGAGAGAAAGATAACAAAAGTAGGTAAGGGTTTATTTATTGTTCAATATATTTATTTATCTATTATTTTTAAATTTCCATCAAACTTACAAAACATTCCCAATATCCCCTTTCTCGATAAATGTGTACATTTTTGGTAGCAAAGGGTCCCAGCCGAAGGCCGGTTCCTCCCAAATTACAGGCTCGCTATCGCTCGCCAGGAAAACATCGACACCTGAATGTGACGATAGGTTCTAATATTGGCAAAGATATATGGTGACAGACCTTAAAATCGCCAAATTAATGGGCCGAATGCCTTAGATTCTAAGAATATCAAAACTAATGTGGCTAATAAGCATGAGGGAGAAGGGGGGAGGGGGTGGGGGGGGGGCATAAATACAACCATGCTATAATGAGTTTGATATCTCTACTTCGTTATATTTCATTGTGTAACCCCTTCTGTACCGGCGACGTCTTTTGTATTTGATTTCAGCTACATTTAGATGATTTTATGAAACTTGGGAAGGATATATGCTAGCTAAAAGGATTAATTGAGATAGTCTGTCGCCTTCTAATGGGTAGACGTCCTTCCTAAGCTGAACAAAATCGTCTAACAGTTGCCAGAATGCATTGCAAAGGACGTCACCGGTAATGAAGGGGTTAATGATTTTCTCTTATTTTGTAATAAACAATTATGTTTTTCTTTCCAGGTACGTGTCTGCCTTGGTCTATGTTGCCTGATGATGGAGTGAGTGTCCCTGAAACTATTATGCTAACCTATATAACTAAAAAAGGTCTAGAGCAAATAAGCTGTATTTTCACACCTATTCCCTGGCTGACCCTTCCCAAATGGTAGAAATATTAGCTGGATTTCTATAGTTGTTTGTGAGTTATAGAGTATAATGTTCAAGAGTTTTGGTCTACTTACTTGTAACAGGGCTTAGCTAAAAAGTGGGAATTCGAACCCTGGATTTTCGTACCAATGAGTTAGAAAATGGGACATGCGGTATAATCAGCTACTGTCACACTAATAACAATCGAGAGTATGACATAACTAGTGAATACAAGCAGGGTATTGATAGGGATTTACCTCTAGTTACCTATTTTAACTATATATATACACAGAATATATATTTTGTTTTCTTTTGTGTATAGAGACAAAAGGCAAAGCTGCCTGTAGACAGAATGATAGAGAGTCAAACTCAAAGTGTAGAGTCAAAATAATTGGTCACACCGACCTTGAAGCACTCTAAGTCATAGGATGAGGGAGAGAGTTTCGGAGTTTACTTGTTGAGTGAAGTAAAGGCTGGGAAAATTGGTTCACTCTTGGGTTAGATAGTTGGACATAATATGAGTGGGAATGTGTTGAAAGACAAATGCCACCCACTCTCCGTAAGGGAGTATACACTAATGGGGTATACACTGAGAAAGCTCTGAAGAACACTGATTATTGTAATATCGATAACAGAGTGAGAGAGATGCAACATTGTGGCGTGTAGAGAGAGATTGTAAGAAGTTAGTAGGAAGTGAATTGATGAGACAAAATGGTTTTGACTCTACCCTTTCGAGTAGTGCGGTATGGATGGAACCTCCCCACACATGTGAACAATACTCGATACATAGGCGTGCAGTGCCTCTGTACAGAGCAAGAAGTTGTGTGGGGGGGGGGGGGGGGGAGTTAACCCTTACATGCTACAATACGCATTTCGTTTTTGTTATGTGGCTATTATATGACAATTGTATTCAGATCATTAATAATTTTTCTACTACAAACCCTTCCTGAACTGCACAAAATCTTATAAATATAGTTAGCATAAAGTTAAAAAGACGTTGCCGGTACAGAAGGGGTTACCTTCGGTATACAATACGCATCCCAGTTACATTACTTGAATTATATAACCATGAACATATCACCAGTTAAATTGTCCCCATCCTGCTGATCCTGGTATATCCTCCGTTGTAATACTGTTGATAGCAATTATTAGACTATACTGGGAATATCATTTATTATACTGTTTAAATATTGACAAAGCGAAGAGGTAAGCTGAGTGTGTGTGTGTATGTATGTATGCGTGTGTGTATGTATGTACCGGTATGTATGTGTGTGTGTGTATGTATTTATGTGTATGTATGCAAGTCCGGGTGGATGGGACTCGTTAGCCTTGGTCGGCATCCCATCTAGGGGAGACAACCTTATACAAATCCGGGTGGATGGAACTCGTCAGCCTTGGTCGGCAACCTGTCTAGGGGAGTACACCTTATACAAATCCGTACTGCTTGTCTAGGGGTGAAGCAGGTTAGTGGATGGACTAGCCGCGCACCACTGTAGAAAAATATTGCTAAAAATATACATGAAAGGCCTCGGAGTCGGACGGACCCTAAGTTGAGTGGTCAATCCTGTAAGTCCTTCAGTAAACTGGCACGGTTTGTCCTCACAGGGGTTAGCTCTGCTTAGGGGCGTTTTGTGTATGACCACCCTCGTAAAGAGGAGTAAGGCGTCCGGCAATAGATAGATAGATAGATGTGTGTATTCACTTGCTTGTTCGTCAAGGGGAATCCACGCAATGCGAGCTAAGCTCATTATTATCGCGCCTCCTTAACTGGGAATGTATTGCGTGAAATGCATGTTAAGTGTTTATGTATCGTTGGAATGGCTGTGGATGTGTGTGTAGTCTGTATTTTAGCCAATTGGCGACATCTGGAAACGAAGGCTTAAGGTTAATCTGTACGGTACCATTCTCACTACGGTACCAGTCTCACCCGAAGGCTTAGGTTGACCAGTACGATACCCATCTCACCTTGTAACCGACCACCAACCCCAGATGGGACGTCACAACTTCGTCCACTTATACCAGGTTCCTATTTATATTGCTAGGTGAACAGAGGCTACACCGTTAGGAGACTTGCCCAAATGTGTGTGTGTGTATGTAAGTGTGTGTGTATGTATGAGTGTGTGTATGTATGTACCGGTATGTATGTATGTATGTGTGTGTGTATGTATTTATGTGTGTGTCTAATGATACATGATAATGTTGTTTGTGTGGTGGTAATATGTAGTACAGCATGCTTTTATCCCTGCGTGCATTAGGCTGCATATTTTATTTAGCTATTAAGTAGCTGGGTGTGCGTTTATGTACAGTGCGTGTGTGTGTGTGTGTGTGTGTGTGTGTGTGTGTGTGTGTGTGTGTGTGTGTGTGTGTGTGTGTGTGTGTGTGTGTGTGTGTGTGTGTACTTGTTTATTGAGGCAATCCTAATAATCTACTCATAAGGGGAGGCGGACCGTTTCTTGTTTTGTTTTTGTTGGTCTATTAATTAATATATTCCTTTACTTCTTAGTTTTCTCGCTAGGCCTCCAACAAGCTTAGAAAAACTCCCCCTAGATCCCCCTTCAAGATAAATTTGTAAATTTTTCGGTAGAAATGTTTTCCGGCCAAAGGCCGGTTCCTCTTAAAATTTCAGGCTCGCTATCGCTCGCCAGGAAATAATCGACACCTAAATGGCCCGAAAGATCTTAAAATTGACAACGAAATGGGGCGAAAGGTGTTAAAATCGTCAAACTAATGGGCCGAACGTCTTATAATCTCAAAACAAATGGGGCTTAACACGAGGGAGAAAGGGAACCAGAAAAACGACCGTTTCAATTAACCTTCTATCGGAGGCATTGCCGATGAATCCACTCATTAATAAAATATCAAATGCAAGTAGTACGTAGATCATTATTAACCCTTTGAGTACCAGCGACGTCTGCTATATTTTATCCTAGTTATATTTAGACGATATTATGCAGCTTAGGAAGGATATATGGTAGTTAAAAGGGTGGATTAAGATAGTATGTAGCCTTTTAATTGGTAGATCTCCTTTCTAAGCTGAATCAAATCGTCTAATAGTTGCCAAAATATGATGAACGGGTTAATTATTGAGTTCATAAACCCTTTCAAGTTCCGATTACTCATTTATTTATCTTGTTCTTTATTTATTTTATTTTATTTTTTAAGAGACAATGAACGGAGGAAGGAAAAACACATATAAAACAAAAAGGTCCATGTGCCTAAAGGCATCCTCCATTCATAAATTTTTTGTAACAACTGGATTTAAACATTTGTAGATCGTAAGTTTGTGGAAAGCAATTCGAGGGAAGTGAATTCCAAAGAGTAGTAGCTCTGGGGATAAATGAATTCTGATAAGTAGAAGTTCTGCATTGTGGAGGAGAAAGTGTAAATTCATGGGCGCTCTCAGCTGCCCTAGTTCTACGGGGAAAGATGTGGAGAGGCGGCACAATTGAAGCAAGTTCCTCGGAACAATTGCTGTGAAAATATCTGTAGAATAATGCAAGGGATGCAACGTTTCTTCGTATGGATAATGTAGGAAGGTCCTGTGTGATTGCAGGGTTATTGATTAATCTAATAACTTTATTTTGAATTTTGTCCAACTGCCTCAATGCAACCACTCCATTTCCACCCCACAGAGGTGAACAGTAATCCATCTGAGAACGCACATGACTTTTATATATTACGGCCAACTGCTCGTCAGTGAAGAATTCTCGAACTCTGTACAGGAGTCCCAGTTTTTTAGAGGCATTCTTAGCAATGCTTCTAACATAATGTGTCCAGCTCAAGTTAGCAGTTAATGTTACACCGAGAATGTCAATACTAGGGGAAGTGGGAATATTTACATCATTAAAAAATATATGGGAGTCAGTGAGATTCTGTCGGTTAGAAAATTGAATGTACTTGGTTTTCTGTGCATTAAAGGAAACTAGATTCTTTTGTCCCCATCCATTAATTCTAGAAAGGTCCTGGTTCAGAGAAATTGCAGTGTTTATTTTTGAATTTATAAGATCGGGTTGGGTGAAAGAATTGGTAAATGTGAAGGAACTGTGGAGTGTTGAGTCATCTGCGTAGGAATGTATTGGATTATGAGTGGTAGATATGAGATCATTGATATGAATGAGGAACAGAATTGGGGCCAAAACTGATCCCTGGGGAACACCAGCATTTATTGAGCGAAATTGAGAATAAAGGCCATCTACCATTACACATATTTTTCTGTTATGAAGATAAGAAGAAATTAGTGGAACTAATGATGCAAGGCCGTAGTGTGACATCTTCGACAATAAGGATTGATGCCAGACTCTATCAAATGCCTTTGATATATCCAGTGCTATTGTATGTGTTTGACCATGTTGGTCTGTAGCTTGGTTGATTTGATGCGTAAGAAGGCAAAGAATGTCTGCAATTGATCGACATCGTCTAAAACCATATTGCCTATCACTGATTATTTTATTATTCTCAAGATGCTTAATTATGTGATTATTTAATATAATTTCAAAGACTTTACCAAGAGTGGAAGTTATAGCTATTGGTCTGTAGTTTGATGGATCTGAAGAGGCACCTTTTTTAGGAACTGGATGAATGTTTGCGTCTTTCCAGGGTACTGCGAAGCATGAGGTATGAGTACACAGACGGAAAAATTTTGCCAATACAGGAGCGAGCACCAAGGAGCAATTCTTAAGTACTATTGGAGGAATTTCATCTGGACCAGGAGCCTTATCTACTGAGAGATTCTGCAAAATAGTTTTGACATGTCTGGTGTGGATTTTAAGTGAGGGAATTTCAGGCGAATTAAAATTAAGTACTGGGACATCTTGATTTATTTCATCTAAGGTTGAGTTGGTGGAGAAAATATCCGCAAGAAGGTTAGCTTTACCTCGTGGGTCACTTACAAGATTGCCAGTCGGAGATTTTAATGGTGGAATGGATGAAGCAGTAGTGAAGTTGGATTTGAATGAGTTAAGAGTAGACCAAAATATTTTGTTATCATTTGGATTATTTAGAAGTTTATTTGCCTGCTTGTGGAGAAAGTTTGATTTAGTTAGGTTTAATACAGTTTTGGCATGATTTCTGATGTTTCTAAAGTAATTAAAGGCTTCATGTGTTTTTTATCTTGTGTATGCATTGTAGGCTATTGCTTTTTGTTCAGTTACTCTAGCACAATTATGGTCAAACCATTTAGGTGAATTAGATCTTTTACTGTACTTTTGATGAGGAATAAAAGTTTCCATTCCAATTTTTACAAAATCTTGTATGTGGCTCAAGGTGGAGTGTGCATCATTAGAAAAGAAAGAGGTCCAGGGAATATCAATAACAAAAACTTGAAGACCCTCCCAGTCTGCCCTATCGTAATGCCATTTAGTCACCAAAACAGGTTCAGAGTGGGAAGGTGTGGTAGGTGATAGACAGGTGGCCTGTATCAGACAGTGATCAGAAGATCCAAGCAGGGACCTCACTGTAACATCATAATTTTCTGAAGTGGTTGTTAAAAATAAGTCCAGTAGGTGGGAATTATGATTAGGATTATCTGGTACACGGGTGGGTTGGTTGACTAGTTGAGTGAGATTAAATGAGTCTGCAAATAACTCGCATTCAAGACCAGCATCATCAGTCCTGGCTGAATGAGTGAGCCATTCAACATTATGGACATTAAAATCACCCAACACAGTGATTTCAGAAGAAGCATTTAAGTTGAGGACACTGAGTTGTGAGGACAGAGAATCAAAAAGACTTTGCTCTGGAGGAGTATTTGCTCTTGACACAGTCGCATGATAACGACCGGGAGGGCCCTGTGTCAATGACCCAACCCTGCCGGGGGTGGATATCCGAGGGACCACCAGGTTTGCTCTTAACAATTGTACTGCCATATTTATTAGGTAAGTGTATGGTGTTACATGTATGATATGCAGTGGGAAGAGTAGTGGTTTATGGATAGAGGATAGCGATGTAGGGCAATGTCGTGAAGTTGGATGTGTATGTTATATAAAGAGGGTTTTCCTGATACCCCTGATGTGTGAGGCAGAAAGATATGTATCCAGCTACCAAGGCCTGGGAGAGAAAATGGAATTCAGGCTATTCCCTGAGTCTCCCGAAACCTTGGCGGTAGTACTTCCCTGGGCGGGGCTGCCTACCCCTACTACCTACCTACCCCTACGTTCTGGGCATTAGTAGACTATTTTATTCAGTTTAGGAAGTGTATATGGAAGTCAGGTGGTTAATTGGGATACCGATTGTCTTTACCCTTTTAATTACCACAGATCGTTCCTAAATTGTATACAAATCAGATTAGGAAATGTATATGGAAATCAGAGGGTCAATTGAGATAGTCTTTACCCTTTTCGTTCCCTCAGATCTTTCCTAAAGCCGGTATCACACGAGCACTTTTTCATTCAATATTTATCTTCAACACTGGTCTGGCACCTTATGTGGTCAACATATAAAATATTTCGGTTGTCTAAATTCCGATACCAGTGCAAAATATTCCAAAAATGTTGCCAGAAATGTTTTGATTATCGAATGTTGACTATAAAAGCTCTCGTGTGATACCGGCTTTAGTTGTATATAATCGTCTTTATTCAGATTAGGAAATGTGTATGGAAGTCATAGGGTTAACTGAGATAGTCTTTACCCTTTTCAGTCCCACAGATCTTTCCTAAGCGGTCTAAAATCGTCCAATGAGAGCGAGGATAAACTGTCGTCTTTGTCTTTTAAATTCCCTCAGATCCTTCCTAAATGCTATAAAATCCTTTATGGGAGCCCACTTCGCTTATTTTATTTTTCTCGCCCTCTCTCTTTGGCTTGTATCCATTCGGCCCCATTCAACCTACTGTTTTAAGACGTTTACCCCCATCCAGGTGTCAATATTTTCCTGGCGAGCGGTAGCGAGCCAGCAAATATATGTTTTTTCAGCAAGCTAAATTTGTAAATTTTTCGATAAAAAAAATTATCTGGCAATGCCGGATTTCTTCATACAATGCTGGCTCGCTATCGCCCGCCAGGAAGAAATCGACACCTGGATGGGGATAAACGTATTAAAACAGTTGGCTGAATGGGGCCGAATGGATACAAGCCTGGGAAAGAGAGAAAAGGAAAGAAAGACAAATAAAAGCCGGTGACCCCCCTTAATGAGAGTGTTACGCAGCCGACCGATTTAATAGAATATTATCTGAGGGAAGCAGAGCAGCGGATATGAAGCTTTAATATTTATTAGGGTGAAATATAATCTCTGTGTTGCTGGCTAATCTGTGCATTGGGAATATAATCAAATGTACTTAGGTATTCAACCTTTCTGTACCAGCGACGTGTGTTATATTTTATTCTAGCTATATTTAGACGTTTTTGTGCAGATATGTGGGCGTAAAATGGTTAAGTGAGATAGTTCGAAGACTGTTAATTGCTAGAGGCCCTTTAATAACTGAGTAAAACCGTCTAATACTAGCCAGAATAAAGTCAAAAGGACGTCGCATGTATAGAAGGGGTAAATATGTATTAGGGGTAAATATGTATTAGGGCGAAATATGTATTAGGGGTAAATATGTATTAGGGTGAAATATAAGCTCCGTGTTGCTGGCTAATCTGTGCGTTGGCAATATAATCAAATGTTGCTCCTTCCACAATCCACATTTAGATGGTGATTCATAGGTTATTTGATTGTTTCTTTCTTTATATATTAGTATTTTAGTTTCTTCCCTAGACCTCCATCAAGCTTAGAAAGATAACTCCAAGATCCCGCTTTCAGATGAATTTGAGCATTTTTCGGTAGAAAATGCCCTGACCGAAGGCCGATTCCTCCACCTAAATGGCACGAAGTGTTTTAAAAGCGCCAAAGAAATTGAGCGTTTAATAATTATATATATGTTATGTGTACTAGGCAGTACTAGGAAGAGAATCAATCTTCCCTTACTTTTCATTTAAGAATAGGCGTAGACTAATGGGATAGAGAGAGAGAGAGAGAGAGAGAGAGAGAGAGAGAGAGAGAGAGAGACAGAGAGAGAGAGAGAGAGAGAGAGAGAGAGAGAGAGAGAGAGAGAGAGAGAGAGATGAGAGAGAGAGAGAGAGAGAGAGAGAGAGAGAGAGAGAGAGAGAGAGAGAGAGAGAGAGAGAGAGAGAGAGAGAGAGAGAGAGATTTTTTTTATTTTGCCCCGAGGGCGAGTTTATTGAGCAGCGCCCCCCATCCTGTGAGGGGACAACCACTAGTAAGGCGATACATACTGCTCAAAGAGCCATTATTCCACTGAAACAACAGCATCGTCGTCTGGTTACATTCATATTTGTGTTTATAAGTCAGGTTGGCATTATTCAGATGTGTTATTATAGTTTCCTCATTTAATTGTCACATGGTCTGTATATACGTATTTCATTAAAAAAAAAAAAAAAAAAAAAAAGCAAGCAAGCTTGTAGTGACTGAATTATTAATTGACAGGTTGTAAATAATAGCACTACAGAACTAGTGCAATCGTATGAGACTATTCATATTTTCATTACATCAATGATTATTGAGATCATAGTTAGCTGAATACAATTATTACAAAAATAGGCAATGGTATAAATCAACATAATACATAATTTAATACAGGCGGACATAATCATGATCCGGTTCGTTGTGCACTGGGAGCTAAGGTGTCTTGAGATCGCCTCGTACCCATACACAACGAACGTATTATAGTCTGCATGGTTGGTATCTAATTGAATATACTTAGTGGGTATTTCAAGAATGTCAGGGGGTAAGGGAATGTGATTTGTATATTAGAAGACTGTGATTAACGAGACGTGTAACATGTGGAGGGAGGTGGTAGAAAGAGAGGGATCTCGTTGGGGGTGGAAGTTTCGCTCCCAGGAATTTTCGTTCCTGTGGTATTTCAATAATAATAATAAAATAATAATAATAATAAGGGGACAACCACTGGTAAGGCATACTGCTCAAAGAGCATTATTCTACTGTAACAACAGTATCGTCGTCTGGTGTCATTATAGTTTCCTCATTTGATTGCCACATTTGCTGTATATACGTGCCCATGAAAAAAAAAAAAAAAAAACTGAATTATTAATTGACAGGTAAATAATAGCACTACAAAACTAGTGCAATCATATGAGGAGGCTATTCATGTTTGCTTACATCAATGGTTATTGAGATCATAGGTAGCTGAATACAATTATTACATACAAGATGTGACTAATATTTCGAACTACATTAATTATTATGCAATAATAGTACCACAAATATATTACAATCATTGAGGGACACTTCACTTCATTATCAACGGTTATTGAGGTCATAGTTAGCTGAATACAAGAGTCACATACATAATGTGACTAATATTACTAACGAGAGAGAGAGAGAGAGAGAGAGAGAGAGAGAGAGAGAGAGACAGAGACAGAGAGAGAGAGAGAGAATCATCCATTCCCTCTCCAATTATGCCTTCTTTGGTCGAGTGCGTTATTTTCTCCCTGACCAGTACCATTGTGGACCTTCCCTCGTTATTTTATACTCTCTCTCTCTCTCTCTATATATATATATATATATATATATATATATATATATATATATATCTATCTCTCTCCCTCCCTGTCCGTCTCTCTCTCTCTCTCTCTCTCATATATATCTCTCTCTCCCTCCCTCCCTGTCCCTCTCTCTCTGTCTTTCTCTCTCTCTCTCTCTCTCTCTCTCTCTCTCTTTCTCTCTTTCTCTCTCTTGACAGTGAAATTAGATGAAGCCTACAACAAGATCAACGTCCTCACCATGAAGCTGGAATCACTCCAAGAGTTTATAACACTCACTTTGTAGTACCACAAACTGCAATGTCACCCGGCCGCAGCACCAACGCCCCAACGTCAACTGCCAACAATTCAACGCCTGCAGTAGCCATTTCAGCTGATGTTTCCGATACTCAAGAAACAAATAGTGACTCTCTTCCCCCTCAAGACAACTTCCGTGTCGTGAGGAACAACGTTTGCCCCAAGACCAGGAAACCCATACCGATTATCGAGTGTCAAAACCGCTTCCAGATACTCACAGACTCAGATGACAATGTGGAAATAGAAGAAGTCTGGCTCGTGGGAGATTCGATGATACGTGGTCAGCTCACAGAGTTTTGCGCAAGAGCACCTAAGACCAGGAAGCGTTTTTGTATCCCTGGTGGTGGTGTGGACGACGTAGTTGCTGCAGTTGACGAAGTATCTAAGCTGGCCCCTGCTAATACAATGTACGTCATCCACGTTGGATCCAACGATGTACAGCGAACACGGTCGGAAGATTTGCTTTTAAAGTACCAGCAGCTGATCAAGTCGTTTAAGGAGAAGTCATCAAGGATAATCGTCTCAGGAATCGTCCCCCGGCTTGGTGTAGAGAGCCGATTTTACAACATAGCTACCAGCACAAATCGTTGTCTAGCAAACCTCTGCAGGAAGGAAAACGTGGGATTCGTCGACACCTGGGACAATTTCTACTACGATGACTATTTGTTTTCGGACGATGGAATTCATCTGAACCAGGTGGGAGCAGCACGTTTTGGGCGTCTTCTCAACGATGCGGTGAAGGATTTTCGGAGAAGAAATCGACTCAGCACAGGACAACCAGGAAAGAGGACCGAAAACAGCGAGGGCGGCAACCTGCGAAGGAATTTAATGCTAATCTGTCAAGAACCGCGAATTTGGATAAAGCTCCACCAACACGACCCAAATTCAAAACCGCCAGGGATAACGACCGAGCACCGATGACAGCCATGAATGTAAATGTAGATCCGACCAGAACCAAAAATATTATTAAAGAACGTTCTGTGAGTTCTAAAACCGCAACTTTAAAGGTTTTCTATGCAAACGCTCGTAGCATACACAATAAATTTTCAGATTTAGAGGAACTAGTGTTTACTGAAAATTATGATGTGATTGGTATAACAGAATCTTGGCTCAATACAGAAGATAGAGACTTTTTAGCAGAGTATTCACTTCCCGGTTATGTAATGTTTGAGAAAAGCCGAATAAATAAAAATGGAGGTGGCGTTTTATTTTATATCAAAGAAAGTCTTAACCCGACCCTCTTGTCAAAACCTCAAATTGTGAACGTCGACACATCTTTGGTGCTAATAAAGAATAATAAAGGTACAAAAATAATACTTGCATTAATATACAGACCTCCAGCTCAATCAGTGCAAACTGACCGTGAAATTTATGAACAAATTGCAGATGTAAGTAACTCACAAGATACCATATTTTTGGGCGACTTTAATTTACCTGTGACCAAGTTGGGCGATACTCTTACTTCACACTCCGGACATGGCTTGTATACGAACTTGCAAGAGAGTTCGGTTTATCAATTTGTTCGAACACCGACCCGTGGTAATAACGTTCTTGATATTGTACTTGCAACAAAAGAAGAATTAATAGAGAATTTGAATGTTGGTGATGAATTCAGTAACAGCGACCATCGTACGATAACTTTCACTTTAAACTTTACTAGTAACGAACCAAATAGTAGCATCGAAAAAGTCCCTAATTTCAAGAAAGCAAACTTTCATAAACTTAGAGCTATGTTTAAAGAAACTGACTGGAGCTTAAAAAGTGCACTGTATCAAGGAATTGTTGTGCCAACAGTGATGTATGGGGCTGAAACATGGGCTCTGAAGAAAAAGGAGAAAAGAGGGCTGGATGTGATGGAGATGAGCTGCTTGAGGAGTATGTGTGGAGTTACTCGTAGAGACAGATTGAGGAATGAAGAGATACGTAGGAGAGTGGGGCAGCAGGAACATTTGTCAGCCAGAGTGGACAGAAGGGTGCTGAGCTGGTATGGTCATGTTGAACGAATGGGAGATGAAGGCTTACAAAGAGAATATGTGAGTCAGGTACAAGGAGATAGAGGGCAGGAAGACCCCATTGAGATGGAGAGACTGTGTAAGAAAGGCTTTGGATGATAGAGGAATGACTATAGATCAGGCAGGGAAGTGGTGGTGGACAGGATTGAATGGAGAGTGCTTGTGAATACTTGAGTGAACACGTGGTCATTTGGAATAAGGGTCGGTCGCAATTTGGACTAGTTAATAGTCCATCAGGCGCCTGGCCCGACGAGACGCTTAATATGAGGTGTGCCTGGAAGTGTGGTGGAGGGCTTGTGGCTTTGCCCGCTGCATGTCTGCCTGCCGAGATCGGAACCTCTCCGGTGGTCAGGGGCCGGGGAGTGCTGGAGACCTGGGTACCCTGGTCTCTGGGTCTTCTCCTGGGTGACCTGGATGTGTGAGAGTTTGTGTTTTTTATCTGTGTTTATTTTTTGTTTTATGTTGTTTTTGTGTTTTCCCTGTTCTTGCTCTGTCTTGAGTCGGCTACCCCCAAAATGGAGATTGGGCCTGAGCATATAGATAGATAGATAGATAGACTGGAGCTTTTTAATTAACAATAACGACATAAATACATCTTGGAAGTTATTCGAAACCACTTACCTAAAAGCAGTGCAAGACTGCATACCATCGAAAATACGGTGTCCAGGCCATAATAATAAGCCCAAATGGTGGAATAAAGATATTTCAAACTGCCTGCTTGCTAAAAAATTTGCTAATGATAGATTAAAATCCTCACAAAATGACGAAGAACGGGTGGAATTTGTAGAGCTACGACGCAAAGCCAAAAAGTTAATTAAGCAAAGTAAAAAGACCCTAGAGTTACATATTGCGAATCAAAGTAAAACAAACCCGAAAGAATTCTATAGTTATATCAGAACAAAAAAGTAGTTACTTCAACTGTTGGACCGTTAGGTTAGTCGATGAAAATGGACGAAGTACAAATGAGTAATGCCCTCAATACCTTCTTTGCATCAGTTTTAACAACAGAAGACCTCAGTGATATCCCTACACCATCGCCGATTCAGATTGATAATTCAGATGTTCTAAGCAATATCACCGTTACAGAGAGAGAATTATTGAATTGTTTAGATAAACTCAAGGTAAATAATACGCCTGGACCTGATACAATCTCGCCTAGAGTTCTAAAGGAAGCTAAGGATGAGCTCTCCAAACCACTGACATTACTATTCAATAAATCCTTGCAGTCTGGAACTATGCCTGATCAGTGGAAGATAGCCAACGTAACCCCGATATTCAAAAAAGGCAGCAAATCCCTACCCAGTAACTATCGTTAAAATTAGCTTAACCTCAGTTGTATGTAAAATGCTAGAAACGGTCATCAGAGACAGACTCGTAAATCACTTAGAGGAAAATAACATACTTAAAGATACTCAACACTTTCGTAAAAACCGTTCCTGTTTTACAAACCTCTTAGACTTTTTCCACGATATCCTCAACCTCTACGATGAGAGTAAAGCTGTAGATATTATATACCTTGATTTTCAAAAGGCCTTTGACAAAGTTCCCCAAAAACGTTTACTGCTAAAACTAAAAGCGCATGGAATACAAGACGGTGTGTTGAAATGGATAGAAAATTGGCTCAGCGACAGAAAGCAAAGAGTAGTCATAAACGGTAAGGCATCTAAATGGACCAATGTAAGTAGCGGGGTACCCCAGGGATCGGTACTAGGACAAATTCTCTTTCTAATTTACATCAACGACATAGATGAGGGTCTCACCTGTACAATCTCAAAATTTGCTGACGATACAAAAATTGCAAAAAGCGTACTCCCAAAAAAATCAAGTTGACGATATGCAACACAATCTAGATAAATTGTCACATTGGGCCCAAATTTGGCAAATGAGTTTCAATGCGGATAAATGTAAAGTACTACATATTGGATCTCTAAATGAGAAAGCAAAATATTTGAAGAATGGGACTCAGCTTAAGAATGTAAACAGAGAAACCGATCTGTGAGTAACAATATCGAGTAACCTAAAACCGAGTCAACAATGTTCAGAAGTTGTTAAGAAGGCAAACAAAATAATTCGCTTTATAGGCAGATCATTTGAGCATAAATCCAAAGACGTTATCCTAACCCTTTACAATTCCTTAGTCCGCCCTCTTCTGGAATACTGCGTTCAATGCTGGTGCCCTTATTACCAAAAGACCTCAACAAGCTAGAACGAGTTCAACGTAGGGTTACCAAAATGATACCTACCTAAAGAACAAACCATACGAAGAGCGTCTTGGAGAATTAAATCTATTTCCTTTAACCCAGCGCAGATTAAGAGGTGACTTCAATTGTTCAAAATCATCAAAGGCATCGACAATATGAACTGTAACAAGTACTTCACTATCGACCAATCTAATTACACGCGGGGAAATGGTTGCCAAATTATTGGTAAATCTTTTAACTCACACGAATCTAAGAATTTCTTCTTCAATCGAGTTGTCAACTTGTGGAATGGGCTTCCCCGAGACGTTATAGACTGCAGCACCGTTGATTCATTTAAACTCCGCCTAGACACATATCTCGCATCAAACCCGGGACTGACTGCGTTTGTAAATGAATAACTTTATTTTATCCTCCCCTCAGTTACTAACCCATATGTTCCCTACTAACTTCCTAGTCCTGCCACGGACATTAGTTCCAGGGCAGTAGTTCCCTTTCCAATGTTCCCTTACCCACTCTAAACCACTGTTTGGACACTTGATCCTCAGTGTTTTGGAGGAAAAGCAGCCTAGAAGGGTCACTAGACCTGTTGTTGCTTGATTTCCTTTGTACTCCTTTGTACTCTCTCTCTCTCTCTCTCATATATATATATCTAGCTATCTATCTGTATACATTGATAGAGATAGATAGATAGATAGGTAGATAGATAGATACAAAATACAGTACATACACACACACACACACAAAACACTACCACCGTTGCTCTACTTTGAAATCCATACATGCACACCCCCATATACAGTACATATGGAAGCGTGTACACACATGGACAGTAGTGTTGGCATATACATAAGGCCATGGACTCCCACCGGTCATGCACGTACACACACTGACTCACACACAGACGGTCATTCACCTAACACACACACACACAACACACACACACACACACACACACACACACACACACACACACACACACACACCCACCCACACACACATACACATGAGTTAGAGAGGTCCCATGGTTTAAGGCGCCGCGCGCTAATCGCCTAGCCAAGGGATGAGGGTTCGAGTCCCGCAGAATCCAAAACGTTCTTCAGACATCCAATGAAGAAGGAGTGTAGTGTGGTCCCTACCTAGCCAAGCTGCTCCGCTATCTGTAGGCTATGTGTTATCATGTCGTTCAAACAGTATATTTACGTAAGTAACGTAGTGGGGACTTGGGTACCCTACGATCAAAGGCCACATATGACCTCGTAGTTAAGGTAGCATAAGCATTGTACTGTACCTAGGTTAAGAAATAGTACGGTATGTAGATTTTCAGCCTCATGGACTACAAGTGAACACAAACCATTAATATTAGCATTATCTTTATACTGTTGTTTTTGTATTACACCCGCACACATACACACCTGCACACATACACACATACACACCCGCACCCAACCACACACACACACACACACACACACACAGACACACAGACACACAGACACACAGACACACACACAAGGTCACGGTCACCGAGCGCGCTTAGTACACTGTACTGGGAGCGCTAGCTCTAGTGTCGGGGGTTCGATCCCACGCGCCGGCAGGGGAAGTTCTCTCAAAAACTTTTCCTGGCCGTGAAGGCAAGGTCTGGACGGACTGCCTCGGGGAACCACAAAGTCTCCTGCCCACGTCCTACTCCCTCGGGAGTATGTAGGCGCTCTCGTTAGTAGCCAGGATCAGTCTAGGTTCAGTCTGTGTATTTTCAGCCCCATTGGCTGCCGGCTTGAAACAAACCGATCATTATTATTTTTGTTATTACACAAACACAGACAGACAGGCACACACACACATATACACACACACACACACACACACACACGGTTATTCACATGTACACGTTCCAAAGGGCACATCATTACATTCTTTCTCATCATTCTCTCCGTGTATTATCTAACCATACAGTACACTATAAGAGGTCCGTTACATGTAGAGGTTTTGGGCAGAACAGTCGTAACTAACCTCTAACTTCTGTAACTCAAAAAGGGCTAGAGCAAATGAGCTGTCAATTTCAACACCTATTCCCTAGCCAAGTCTTCCTATTTAATAGAAATATTAGCTCGATTACTGTACTCCTTTTTGAGTTATGATAGGTTATAGATTACGTTTTCTGCCCAACCTATCATGAACGGACTATAGGCAGTTATCTACTAATATGTTAGTAACTATCTGTCTCTGTATCTGTCTATCTAGTTTCTATTTATTTAAGTTTCTAATTTTCTATTTATCTCCATGTATATAGCTTTCTTTGATCTACTTATCTATCTATATCCTTCTATATATATATATATATATATATATATATATATATATATATATGTATATATATATATATATATATATTTTTTTTTATCTATCTACTGTATATATTATTTTATTCATCTATTTATCTTTAGGCTATCTATTTATCTCTACATATTTATCAAACTGACTTTCTATCTATTGATGTATATATCTACAGTATCTACCGGTATGTATCTATTTATCTCTATATATATATATTGTTTTTTTTTCTATGTGATTGAGGGAGGCAAAAAGCAGAACTTCCTATAGCGAGTGCCTCCCCCATAGTTGAAAGAGTGACAGGGCCAAAATCAAGGGACGTTCGAGCCAAAATGCCTGGACACACGGAGTTTGAAGAAATTTAAGTCATAGGAAGAGGGAAAGACTGAATTCTGGGAGAGAGTTCAAGAATCATCAGCTGTTGAGCAGAAGAAAGTTTGAAGAGTAACGTTTCACTCTCCCGGGTTGGAGAGTTGCACATAGTCGGGGTGGGATTGTGATTGCAAGACAGGTACCACGGGCCCTACGTAAAGTGGGTTGTATAGCACTGGGAAAGCTCTGAGCAACACTGATTCTATATGGTAGCGATAGAATAGCGACTGTGTTGCAACATTGCGGCGACGAGGAAGACATTGCAGAGAGTTGGCGACTGGACGGGAGTTTAATGCTACGAAAGGCCTTCCTTTGAACTTTGTTCTACGGAGAGTTGTGTGAGAGGAATCTCCCCACAACTATGTGAACAATACTCAATACAAGGACGCACTATGCCCCTGTACAGAGCAAGAAGCTGTGCAGGGGAAAAGAATCCCCTAAGGCGGTTGAGCACACCCATCGGTCTACCTATCGAGAGACTCCACATAGTATTGGAATTGCCACCAGAAAAAAACGGCAGCCTAATCCAACCTGCATAAAAAACTAAGTCCTGTAGTATTTTTTGTTTTAATTTTTCCCCCCAAATAAATGGCGAGTGGTTCCCGAACTTTTGCAATTTTTAATTTTTGCCACCCCCTCCCCCTCCCCTCGCCACCCCTTTCTACTCTCCATTCTCTCTCGCCTCTCTATATATATATATATATTATATATATATATATATCTATATATATATAGAATTATATTATATATAGATTATATATAACCGTATATTATATAGGAGACCTGTATATATGGACCTGGTATATATGCTGTATATATAATATATATATATATTTTCTACCTATTTATCACACTGGGCTTCCTCCCTTCTATCTATCTATCTATCTATATATATATATCTATCTATATATATATCTATCTATCTATTTATCTATCTATATATGCATCTATCTATAACTTCCGGAACACCATTTTTCTACCTCTTTCTCCGCCTCC
>CM064518.1:1540284-1587784 GCA_032716605.1 Paralithodes platypus
TAGTATGGAAAAGCTGACAGACCTGATTTTCTAACCAATTTGAGCGGGGACGAATCTAATGTATTTGTCCTCAGAAGGTAATGTCACACGAACGTATTTCCATAATTTTTTCGGGCATTTTTTTTTCCTATGTGGATGAGGGAGACAAAAGGCTAAACTGCCTGTACCGAGTGTCTCCCCTAAAACCAAAAGAGTAACAGAGAGCCAAACTCATGGGACATTAGGGTCAAAATGCCTTTACACACGAAGTTTAAAGCAGTTTAAGTCATAGAATGAAGGATAGATTGGTTGAGGGAGATAGATCCAGAGTTCAAATGTTGAGTAGAAGAAAGACTGAGAAAATTTGCGAATTCTTAGGTTGGAGGTAATGTCACACGAACATATATACTTTCTGCCAATTTTTTCGTGCAATTTTAGTCTGCCAGCTTAAAATTTAAGTTGTATACAATTTCAGCCATTTAAGGGGGAAAGGTGTATTAATTGGTTCCTCGATAGACCTCCATCAAGCTTAAAACAGTATCCCCAAGATCCCGGCCCCTTCTAAATATATTTGTACATTTTTTGATAGAAACAAGCCGGTCCTAATTTACAGGATCGCTATCGCTCGTCAAGAAAAAATCGACACCTATTGTAAATGGCACGAAAGGTCTTAATATTGACAAAGAAATTGGGTGAAAGTTCTAAATATCACCCAACTAATGGGCCAAACATCTTAAAATCTGAAAACTAACGGGGGACCAGAAAAACGGTTCATATCCCCTTAAGAAGGATGTATGGCAGTTAAAAGGGTTAAGTGAGATAGTTCGAAACCGGTTATTTGCTGGAGACCCTTTTCTAAACGGAGTACAATCGTGCAATAGTAACTAGAATAAAAATTAATATCACGTCGCCAGTACAGAAGGGGTTAAGCAGGTGTCACACGAGCCCATTTTCGAGCAATTGTTACGGGCAATCATGGTCAGGAAGCTTAAAAAATTACACTTTATCAGAATTCAGCCGCCTAAAATAATCTACCTTCAGTCTAATTGCCTAATACCAGTGCGAAGAAGTCCCGAAATAATACGAGAAAAAACTTGTTCATAGAAAATTGACAGAAAACGCACTGGTATGACAGCGGCTTCACTTTCCGTAGGATACAAAATGTCGGGAAGTCTACTGGGTTGGCCGGTCTCTCTCTTACTAAAGGGTCTCTAGATATCAGCGTCGACACCAGCCAACACATATGCTAATACAAGGAAAACACGGGATATAGAGTATTTGGTCAGTATTTCGTGGTGTGCTGACTATGTGTGTGTGTGTGTGTGTGTGTGTGTGTGTGTGTGTGTGTGTGTGTGTGTGTGTGTCTGTGTGTGTCTGTGTAAGAGAGAGACAGGAGTTGTGTAGTTTGTTCGGGTTTATACAAGGAAAACACAGGATATATAGCTAGAATATTTGGACAGTATTTCGTGGTGTGCTGACTATGTGTGTTTGTTTGTGTAAGTGAGAGAGATAGAGGAGTTGTGTAGTTTGTTCGGGTTAATATAAGGAAAACACGGGAGATATACAGTATTTGGTCAGTATTTCGTGGTGTGATGACTATGTGTGTGTGTGTGTGTGTGTGTGTGTGTATGTGTGAGAGAGAGAGAGAGGAGTTGTGTAGTTTGTTCGGGTGAATACAAGGATAACACGGGAGATATACAGTATTTGGTCAGTATTTCGTGGTGTGCTGGCTATGTGTGTGTGTGTGTGTGTGCAAGAGTGAGAGAGAGTGGAGTTGTGTAGTTTGTTCGGGTTAATACAAGGATAACACGGGAGATATACAGTATTTCGTAAGTATGTCGTGGTGTGCTGGCTATGAGAGAAAGAGAGTGTGTGTGTGTGTTGTAGCCAGTGATCTGTGGTTTGCTTTGACAAATACAAGGAAAACACAGTGTATAGAGTAGTATTTGGACAGCATTTCATGGTGTGCTGACTATGTGTGTGTGTGTGAGTGTATGACGTGATGTGATGTGATATAAGCCTGTGTATATGTGTGTGTGTGTGTGTAACGTGATGTAATGTGATATAAGTCTGTGTATGTATATGTGTGTGTGTGTGTGTGTGTGTGTGTGACGAGATGTAATGTGATATAAGCCTGTATATGTATGTATGTGTGTGAGTGAGTGAGTGTATGTTTGTATGTGGGTCTAGGGTAGTTGTTGTTGTTGTTGTTGTTCCCCAAGCTGCCTGGCCGAACAGCCCCAAGGCCCAGAGCAATTCCAAGGCCATTGTGGTTTGTTATGGCTGTACCGCTCTTCAAAGGACTACCAACACAATAGAGAACGGGCTTACTGGGTTGATATAGGCATGGTTCACGGTGTTGGCCAAAAGCTGTAGTATTAATAGTGATACTGTAATTGTGATAGTGTAATAGTAATAGTCATAGTGTAATACTAATAGTGCAATAGTGATAGTGTAATATTGATAGTGGTAGTGTAATAGTGATAGTGTGACTAGCCTTACTGGATTGGTATAGGCATGGTTTAAGGTGTTGACCACAAGCTGTAGTAGAAATAGTCGTAGTGTAATAGTCATAGTGTAACTCTTTATCTAAAGCCCGAGTCAACACGTGTCACAATCCTTCAATAAAAGTATCTGTCCAAGCTCCTCAGTAAACGAAACAATTCATAATTATGTTTTCACCAACCAACTTTACTTCTAAACTCAATTAATGAAACATGTGGCACTCCAAGGACTCGAACCTAGGATACCGAAATTCCGCGCATTTATGCATTATACTATCAAGACAGTTAAAGAATTATGCACAAGTCATTTTTCTGGTACGACAAATTTAGCTTGAAATATGAAATGTATATTGACCACAAAATCAATATTACTGCACCATATGGTCAGACATATTACTGCACCATATGGTCAGACATATTATGAAGACTCTGCTTCTTGATAAAAGAGAATACAAGAATAATCACGAATAGACAACTGCATGCCGACTAGTGATCACGAATGTCGGCGATTCATGGGCCCATTTCACAGGGGAAAGGGGGGCCTGGGGAGTAATATTTAAAGCTTAATGGAGGTCTAAGGGGGAAATATATATAAATTAAATAATTAATTAATAGATAAATATACAAATTAAAGAATATCTCCCCCTATAATCGCCAAACTTGCTATTATTGTATTGCTGTTCAAATTAAACGTTCCATGTCAAGCTCTCAAACCTCACCTAATCTCTCTCTACAACTCAAACTACACCTAACCTTTATTCCACATCCCAATCCCAGCTAATCCCTCCTTGCCAATTACTGTTTAGGTTCCAAACTGACTATTATTGTATCGGTGTTCAAAGTAATATAAACACAATGGCCATAGAGCGAGTGGATTTACTCTGATTACTAGTTAGGTATAGCCATAATTCGCGGTGCTTACTTGAATGGTGAATATTGCTAGTTTAGTTCGTGTATATGAATGTCCCAGCTCTCAATCTAACCCATCCTAATCTTTACATATTTCACAAACTTTCGTCCATTTCTTTTAATTTGCCTAAGTTTTGCACTGTTTTCGAATCCAATCCTATTTCCCTTCAGTCGTCAAACCTATATAATCTTTCCTCAGTTTCAAAAAACATATATATCCATTTCATAAACTACCTAATCTCTCCCCAATTAAACTGCCTATTTTATGTCAAACTCTCAAACTCCACCTAATCTTTTTCCACATCCCAATCCCACCTAATCTCTCTTTGTCAATCAGTGTTTAGGTTACAAGCTGACTATTATTGTATCGGTATTCAAAGTAATGTAAACACAATGGTTATGGAGGGTGTAGATTTACTCGGACCACTGGCTTGGTATAGGCATTATTCACCGTGTTGACTTGAATTTGTGATACAGACGGTATATATTGTATCTATGCGTTATGTGGCTGGTCAAGTTAAGGGGAGATATATATTTAATTACGGAGGTGTCGATTTCTTCCAAGCGAGCGATTAACTAAGGTCTCTCACTCACTCACTCACTCATTTACTCTCACTCTCTCTCTCTCCCAGTAGTAGTCTCTCCGTCACCCGGGCGTCATCACAAGAAGGAGCGAGAGAATGAGCGACAACCATAAATGCCTCGTTAGCGGTAACAAGCTGGTGGTGGTGGTGGTGGTGGTGATGGTGGTGGTGGTGGGAAATGGGAAGGTCTTGGTGGTAGTGGTGGTGGTGGATCTGACAATGGTATTGGTGGTGGTGGTGGTAGGAAATAGGAATGTCTTGATGGTGGTGGTGGTAGTGGTGATGGTGGTGGTGGTGGGATATGGGAAGGTTTTGGTGGTGGTGGTTGGAAATGGGAAGGTCCTGGTGGTGGTGGTGGATCTGACAGTGGTATTGGTGGTGGTGGTGGTAGGAAATGGGAATGTCTTGGTGGTGGTGGTGGTGGTAGTGATTGTGGGAAATGGAAAGGTCTTGATGGTGGTGGTGGGAGGGTCTTGGTGGTGGTGATGGCGGTGGTAGTGGGAGATGGGAAGGTCTTAGTGTTGGCGGTGGTGGTGGTGGTGAAGGATCTGACAATGGTGGTGGTTGAGGATCTGACAATGGTCTGAGGATCCACCACCACCACCGGTGGTGGTGGTGGTGGGAGATGGGAAGGTCTTGGTGGTGCGGGTGATGGAGTGGGTGAAGGTGAGAAGAGAGGTGGTAGTGGTGGTGGAGAGGGCAGGTAGTGGTAAAGGTGAAGATGGTGGTGATGATGGTGGAGATCGACATAGTGGTGGTGGAGGAGGAACTAGGAGGTGGACTGTCACACTAAAAGACCCTCCGAATGACCCTCCTCCCAAAATTGTCACTGTTTGTTCTGCGGAGGGGGATGAGGTCCGTTTTCTTTGGCCCTGTGTCGAAAGGTGGGGATTCTATTTTTGTATTCTGTATATATACTCTGTAAATACTCAGGCACGATGTTCCATAGCTTGGGGTGGCCGACAAGAGACAGAGCCCAAACAAAAGCAACATTTCTTAGCTAAAGCCAGACTGTTGTTAAGGTATACAATATAATAGTTTAACTCCTCAAGATACCCAAGAATCTAGACTAGCTATGATATTCCCGTGTTGACAGATATAATATTAGTTTCTATTTTTGCTTTTTTTTTCACCTTAAAAGTTTGTATTAGCTTCTCTCCTCTTTGTCATGTTCGTTTTCTTTTTCATACTTGTGTTTCTCCTTCCCCGATCCCGATTTTCTTGCGTTGACAGTGATAAAAACTGTTCATATGATTTGTTTTCTTTCGCCTTTAAAGTTTGTATTAGTTTCTCTCCTCTTTGTCATGTTCGTTTTCTTTATATACTTGTGCTTTCTTCCCCGCCCCTGATTGTTTTGTGTTGACAGAAATAAAAGATCTTCGGCGCGGTCCTCTCCCCAAATTGTCTCTCATGTTAGCATTGGTGGGTGTGTCGTATTTATTTATTGATGTCTTACTTATTTATTAATTTAAGTTTCTATTTATGTATTTATTTATTTACTTATGCTTTACTGCTTTACTTGTTTCGTCACTTGTCCATGTTTGCTGGATGTGTTTAAATATATTTAATTTATTTGTTGTATCTGCATTTTTCTGTTATTAATATTTATGTTCTTACTAAATTTATGTGCTTCGTTCTCTATTGCAGGATGGGTTTACGCATTCCATATTTGCAGTGTTTGTATTAGACGTTCCTCTTAGTAATCGTTTTAATTTATATATTTATTTAATAATAACTCATTAAGTTATATATTCTCTCTCTCTCTCTCTCTCTCTATACTGTATATATATATATATATATATATATATATATATATATATATATATATATATATATATATATGTGTGTGTGTGTGTGTTTATTCTCTCTCCAGTTTCCGTGCGTTGACAAATTACTCACAAAAGATCTTCAACGCTGTCCTCTTCGCAAATTGTCCCGGGAATGTTTGTTTGGTCGTTTGTAGGATTGGTCTGTTTGTCTTGCACTGTATTCTTACTGCTGGTCCAGAAAGCTACCTGGTTTTAACAAGCTGCCTCGCCTCCATAGAGTTACAAAGATGATACCCTGTCTTCGGAACAAACCATAAGAGGAACGTCTTTAAAATATAAATTTATATCCATCAACCAAGCGCAGATTGAGAGGTGACCCTATTCAAGTTTTCAATATCATTAAGGCATCGACAACATGAACTGTAGTAAATATTTTACGATTTGACCGATCAAACTACACGCGGGGAAATGGCTGCAAAATCATTGGTATATCATTCAACTCTAACGAATCCAAGAATTTCTTCTTCAATCAAGTTGTCAACTTGTTGAATGGGCTGTCATAGTTCACCTAGACAAGCACCTTGCTCTGAACCCAAGGTTGACTGCATTTGTAATTACAAATGCAGAAACTATTTATTCAATTATAATTGAATACTTATTTTCTATAGTAGTGTTTGTTTAATAACCTAATAGATCTTAATATAATTTCCCCTGCCATGAACAAAGCCCCAGGGCAGCACTTCCTTCTCACATCTTTCCCACATTCTCTCCGAAATACTGTTGCAACACTTGAAACAGAAGTGTTTTGGAAGGCAAGTAACCTCGAGGGGTCGCATGACCTGTTGCTGCTTGTTTTCCTGTGTACTCCTTTGTACTCCATCCTTCTTCGTTCCCTCCTTCACTTTCCTTCAAAACTTCCATCCCTCTTCCCTTCTATACACTTCCATCATTTGTCCTTCCTTCTTGTTTCTTTCCTTCCATCCTTCTTTCCTTCCTGTCTTTCTTTCTTCCTTCCTTCTTTCCATCATTATCTCCCCTATCTCTCCTATTCCCTCCCTTCCTTCTTGCTTGTTCTCCCTTCTTTCCTCCTTTTTGTATTTCCATTCCTCCTTCCTTCCTTCCTTCCTATGGGTGAGTCAGTCAAATGGGTAAGTCAGTCAAATGGGTGAGTCAGTCAATTGGGTGAGTCAGGCAAGTGGGTCAGTCAGTTAAATGGGTCAGTCAGTCAAATGGGTCAGTCATATTAGTCAATCAGTCAAATGGGTGAGTCAGTCAAATGTGTGAGTCAGTCAAATGGGCCAGTCAGTCAAATGGGTCAGTCAGTCAAATGGGTGAATCAGTCAAATGTTTGAGTCAGTCAAATAGGAAATAGGCGAGTCAGTCAAATGGGTGAGTCAGTCAAAGGGGTGAGTCAGTCAAATGGGTGAGTCAGTCAAATGGGTGATTCAGTCAAATGAGTCAGTCAATCAAATTGGTGAGTCAGTCAAATGGGTGAGTTAGTCAAATGGGCGAGTCCATCAAATGGGCGAGTCACTTAAATGAGTCAGTCAGTCAAATGGGTGGGTTAGTCAAATGGATCAGCCAGTCAAACGGGTTAGTCGATCAAACGGGTTAGTCGATCAAATGGGTCAGTCAGTCAAATGGGTCAGTCAGTCAAATGGGCCAGTCAGTCAAATGGGTCAGTCAGTCAAATGGGTTAGTCTATCAAAGGGTCAGTCAGTCAAATGGGTGAGTCAGTCAAATGGGTGAGTCAGTCAAATGGGTGAGTCAGTCAAATGGGTGAGTCAGTCAAATTGGTCAGTCAGTCAAATGGGCGAGTCAGTCAAATGGGTGAGTCAGTCAGTCAAATGGGTCCGTCAATCAAATGGGTGAGCCTGTCAAATGGGTGAGCCAGTCAAATGGGTGAGTCAGACAAAGGGGTCAGTCAGGTAGGAAATCAGTCAGGCAGTTTGTTAGGTAATCAGTCAGTCAGTTAGTTAGTTAGGCAATCAGTCAGTTAGGCAGTTAGCTATGTAGTCAGTCAATCAGTCAGTCAGTGAGTCAGGTAGTTAGTCAGTTAGTTAGGCTGTCAGTAAGGCAGTCAATAAGTCAGCCAGCTAACTAAGCAGGCAGTCAGTTAGTCAGTCATTCAGTCAGTTATGTAGTCAGTCAGTTAGTTTTGTAGTCAGTCAATCAGTCAGTCAGTCAGATAGTTAGACAGTTAGTTATGTAGTCAGTCAGTTAGTTATGTAGTCAGTGAATCAGTCAGTCAATCAATCAGTCAGTCAGTTAGACAGATAGTCAGTCAGTTAGGAAATCAGTCAGGCAGTTTGTTAGGTAATCAGTCATTCAGACAGTCAATGAAGTCAGCTAAGCCGCCAGTATGCATTACTAATTAACATACATTTCTGTATAATAAACATAAAGGATTTAATTATATAGTTGGGCCATTGTATCCACATTTTACACGAACAACCCCTTGTTTGATAATTACAACATCCAAATGGCGTCCATATAATTATAAAGATGGCCAAGCTCTCTTATTGCAGCATCTCCCACCCATTGGCATAGGACCATTGACATATCTGCTAAGCGGCATACATCTCTCAACTCCTTCGGGTATCCTCTATATATCGTGAAATATTTCCTTAATCCTTAAGTTAATCTCTAACTCAATAGTTACAATGTTTAGGGCATGTGTCAGGGCAAAGCAAGGGCATTATCTCATGGTGCGGGAGAGTAAACAAGAACAAACACACATATCACATTGCAGAATTCCTGTGACCGCCATGAACATAATCAATTTACAAAATTAATGGCTAATATAGACGACTAAATCATTATTTACCTTCAAAACTCCGCTTGGGATGCCGCCGCCACTTAAGCCGCTCGTCACTGATCGGGTATTTCATCACCGAACTGCCAGAGAACCGCGATAAACGATAAATAAGCGAACACATAATCACCAAGCAAGCCAACGTAAGCGCCGCACTGGAAGACAGGAAGTAAGGAAGGAAGGTAAACAGGAGATGGCGTGGGGGGGGTCAACAATGCGCATGATTAAATATCACTTATATCGTACTTAATTCGTCAGTCACAGTCTTATCATAATGAAACACAAACACACTTTTCATCACTGATTATGCCTGTATGTCACCTTTCCTCCCATACTCAAAGATACGTAAATAATCAATCGATAGGATTTTTGTTAAAGACTTAGAATAACATCTCGCAAATTCACGGTCAAGGATAAAATACGAAATTTGTGAGTCACGTGGCCTTAGTGTGTTGACACGTGACGACGTAGGCAAGTGTTCGGAAAATGGACACAAACCCCTTATATAATGCCACTTAAAACAACTTACGGTACACTTAAACTATACAAAACATAGGGTAATATAAGGGGTATGTAGGTGGCTATATGAGAGTGATGAAGTGGATAATGACTTAGATGATTAATGAAAGATAACCGTATATTTAGTAGAGTAAGGGAGGTTACTTCCTTCCATGTCCCTGCTCTCTCTCTCCATCCTCCCCACTCCTGACGCTCTCCATTGTCGCTTCCTCATCTCCTCCTCCTCCTCCTCCTCCTTTTCTCTACCTCGTAGTCAATAGATTAGTAGTTCTAGATATCCAGACTGCCCCGTAAGGACCAATAGGTCTGTTGCAGTTTGTTCTTTGTATTCCTTTGTATTTGTATTCCCCCTGCTTTTTCCCTCTTTTCTCAATCTCTCTTTCCCTCTTTTCTCAATCTCTCTTTCCCTCTTTTCTCAATCTCTCTTTCCCTCTTTTCTCAATCTCTCTTTCCCTATTTTCTCAATCTCTCTTTCCCTCTTTTCTCAATCTCTCTTTCCCTCTTTTCTCAATCTCTCTTTCCCTCTTTTCTCAATCTCTCTTTCCCTCTTTTCTCAATCTCTCTTTCCCTCTTTTCTCAATCTCTCTCTCTCTCTCTCTCCCTTCTCTTTCCCTCTTTTCTCAATCTCTCTCCCTTCTCTTTCCCTCTTTGCTCTCTCTCTCTCTCTCTCTACTGGGGGCCAGATTTAGAGACCCCCAGGCGCCGATATCCACCAAACTGTCGACCTGTTTGTTCTGGCCCAGACCAACTCCTTATCTGTCTATTTATCTATCTATCTATCTTTGTCTTTTATCTTTCTATCTTTCTATCTATCTATCTATCTCTATCTATATATCCTCTCTCTCTCTCTCTCTCTCTCTCTCTCTCTCTATGTATCCTTCTATCACTCTTTATCTATCTATCTATTCATCTCTCTCACTTTCACTCTCACCCTCTCTCTCTCTATCTATCTTTTTTTTTTTTTTTTTTTTCTATATTCCAACTTACTCCCTCGCGGGCATAGGCTGAGGGCTTGGACATTCACAGCTGTACAATGAGCAGTGAAGCCCGCGAGGTCTTGTTCCAGTCTAGGGAGTGAGGCATGTGAAGCACGTAGAGTACAACGAGCACCTGCCATCTTGCCTTCACATGAGGCACGGTGCTCACTCATGGTCCGAAGCGACCCCATCTCTGAAGCCACCTCGTTCCCGTGCTTCACTGTCTCACCCCCTACACTCGGACACTCACTCTTGCACACACACACAACGCCACCTGTTGAGCAGCTAACTTACCAGGCATTGCACCCCTATAGCATATTTTGAATATGGGAATATTCATACAGTGCTATTTAATCAGGGAACAATGAGGGTATTTTATTAGCGTTTCGGTGGGCTTTGTGGTAATGCACTGATACTAGGCACAACACAAATTCCATCCCAATAATATCTTCCTATTGATACATCGGGATTTGAACCCGGGACCTTTGGATTACCAGGCCAGTGGCAAGACCACTCCGCCACACCTCCCCTATCTTTATCTATCTACCTATCTCTCTCACTCACTCTCTTTAACATCTATCTATCTATCTCTATTCATCTCTCTCACTCACACTCTCTCTCTTTATCTATCTATCTCTATCTATTCATCTCTCTCTCTCTCTTACTCACTCACTCACTCACTCTCACTCTCTTTTATCTATCCATCTATCTATCTTTATCTATTCATCTCTCTCTCACACTCTCTCTCTCTCCGCTCAATAGTCGTTCTGTTTGCCCTGCCCTTAATTCCGTGTTAATATCCTTGGCCCTTCTACTCCTTCATTTGTTTTTATTTTCTGGCCCACCTTCTCCCTCGTGTTTAGCCTCATTGGTTTTTATTTGAGATTTTATGACGTTTGGTTTTGGAGTTTTAATGGTACATAGAAGAAAAGAAAAAGCAACAGAGAGAGAGAGAGAGAGAGAGAGAGAGAGAGAGAGAGAGAGAGAGAGAGAGAGAGAGAGAGAGAGAGAGAGAGGAGAGAGAGAGAGAGAGAGAGAGAGAGAGAGAGAGAGAGAGAGAGAGAGAGAGAGAGAGAGAGAGAGAGAGAGAGAGAGAGAGAGAGAGATTTCCACCAATTCTCTTACTTGTACCGACCCAAATCAACTCCACAATTGTCGTAGTGTTTGGTCGGCAAAGAGTGAGACGAGAGAGGGCCTGCATTTATTTCTTCCTTTAAGGGGAGGGATTTTTTTCTCGACCCATTTCTCTCTCATGTTTAGCCCCATTGCTTTTGAAATTTAAACACGTCCGCCCCATTAGTTTGGCGATTTTAAGAACTGTCGGCCTATTTCTGTCAATTTTAAGACCTTTCTTGCCATTTAGATTTCTATGTTTTCCTGGCGAGCGATAGCAAGGCTGTATTTTAAGAGGAACCGGCCTTTAGCCGGGACATTTTTCTGCTGAAAAATTTACAATTTTATCTTGAAAGCAGGCCTAGGGGGTGTAATATTAAGCTTGATGTATGTCTGGGGAACAAACTAAAAACCTCCCTTTAACTTTGTTATTAAAATAAAAAAAAATAAAAAAAAATCTTGTTAGCATTATATATCTTTTTCTTTGTTTGAAATGAATAGTCCTACCTATATATATATTTTTTTTCTATATGGATGAGGTAGACGAAAGGCAAAACTGCCTGTGGCGAGTGCCTCCCCCCAGAGTTCAAAGAATGACAGGGCCATATTCAAGGAATGTAAGAGCCAAAATGCCTGGGCAGACAAATATAATAAATAAATAAACCCATAATAACAATAATGTATGTATATACTTACAGTAGGCACATACCCCATAGCTGGAGGTGACCGACTCAAGACAGAGCCCGAAACAAAAAATACGAATTCACACACATCTAGTTCGCCCAGGAGAAGACCTAGATACCAAGGATCACTAAGTGCCTCCAGCACTCCCCCGGTCCCAAAATAATAATAATAATAATAATAATAATAATAATAATAATAATAATAATAATAATAATAATAATAATAACAAGGACATTTACAAACCACTCAAATGACGGAGTGTAAATAAGAGCTTGTAACACCTTCATCCTCTTAGCCAGAACGGGTTTATAATTTCACTTTAATTTTTGTCAACAAGCTTTTACCGACATTTCGGGGGGACATGGTTGGTTTTTTATGGTCCTCCGTCTCTCTCATGTTTAGCCCTATTAGTTTTCAGAGTGTATGACCTTCGACCCATTAGTTTGGCAATTTTAAGACCTTTCGCCCTAATTCTTTGTCAATATCAAGACTTCTGTCATTTAGGTGCCGATTTTTTTCTGGCGAGCGAAAGCGAGCCTGTAATTTAAGAGAAATCGGCCTTCAGCCGGGACTCTTTCTATCGAAAAATGTACAAATTTGTCTTGAAAGAGGAAACTAAAAAAAAAAAAAAAAAAGATAAAAAGATACATAAATGAGGAAATAAATACGCCCATCCCCCCCTAAGAACAACAGTCAAAAGCTTTAGGAGAATAGTTTGTATTTCCGTCAACATGGTCGCCTGTAATGATAGTGAAAATGACAGTCTGTGTGTTGTTTTTACTCTCACTTTCTCTCTCTGTCTGTCTCTCTCTCTACCTACCTATCTACCTATCTCATTCTCTCACACACACAAACACACCCATTTTCACAATCACCCTCTCTCTCTCTTTATCTATCTATCTATCTATTTACTATTTTAGAATTCTGTAACAGATGTATAATGTATCTCTTTTATGAAATAAAACTATAACTGACTATCTATCTATCTATCGATCGATCCATCCATCTATCTATCTACCTACCTACCTACCTATATATCTTATGTCTATCTATCTATCTATCTATCTATCTATCTCACACAAACACACCCATTTTATCGCTCTCTCTCTCTCTCTCTCTCTCTCACACACACACACACAACAATCAGCGCTAACCTTGTCAAGAGCTACACGTTTACACCAACACATTGATGTCTGCTAACAAAGTTGCATAGTAAATTGACGGAGGTGTTGATTTTTTGGGTTAGTTGTATCTTATCCAGGGGTGGTATTTTTTTGGAACCCCCTGTCTCGCTTCACTATACCCTGTTCCAAATAGGTACACCAGACATCGTGAACCCTAACCTCTGTAACTCCAAAAAAGGCTAGAGGAAATAGGCTGTACATATCCAAATCTATTCCTTTGCCTGACCCTTCCCAAATGGTAGAACTATTGGCTCGATTACTCTAGTCGTCTGTGAGCAGTGGTGGGCACGGTTTCCGCTAATCAGCTAACAGCTAATAGCGAAGCTAATTTTGTCGTTAGCTGGTTAGCTTTTCAGCTAACTTTGAAAATCGTTAGTGGACCGATTAGCTTCCGCTAAATTTACTACCGCTAACTGTAAATCCGATAACGATAATGTGCATTCATTGCTTTAAAAAAAAAAAATAGTTTATTGGTCAAAAACGTTTACAGACCATAAAATTTCACCTACTTATGTGAGTATTTGCAACATTCATTCATTGAATGTGTGTTCAATATATATTTTATTTTGTTTATTTTGTATTTATTTTTTCTTCTTTCTTTGTTGCTGCAGTCTCTCTCCAGTGCCTCCAGGTGTTTTGTTTGGATTCATCTTGTTGGTGTTTCTGCACCCTGGTTGAAGGTTTCGGCATCTCATATAATAATAATAATTACACTGACTATATCACGGATTCACGGCACATTCACATGTAGACGAATCTCTGGACACGTTCTATTCGTATGAGGTGCTGGCCTGTTCTCGTGTTGGCGGCCTCTGCTCGCCTCTCCTGTTCAGTCCTAGGCAGGCAGACAAGCGTATTAGTATGCTTACCGCTACCAGGAGTGAATGTTAGTGGTTACCGTGACAGCATACATTATTATTGAGTCATTGACTGACGAGTAACGACTCATACTTTCATAACTCTAGACGTGACTCTTGATTGACTAGTACAACTATTTTTTGTTTTACTAAGTGTTGTGAGCCTAGCGCCGGCTTGAGAAATTCGCTACAGAAAAATGTCATTTACATTTTCAAAGTTTTATGATAGACTGTTGAGGCATCTATTTGGGTATATATTTGTTTTTATATATTTTATTGTTATATACTTATATAGAGTTTTCCAGGGCGATTGACCGATTGTAGAGTACTACTGAAAGATGTTTTGAATAGCCTACTATTACTTTAGAATAGTTTTTATTGTTTTGACTACTGGCTGGTGAACTCTCCACTTAAGCACTAAGGTAATTATATTATTTTTATATTATTTATTTTTGATATTGAAATACTGTAGGCTATCCTAAATATATCAACCCAATCTAACCTAGATTAACGTAATCTAACCAGATTAACCTAACTTAACCTTGTCAAACCTATATCAATCTAACCTATCCAGATAAAGTACCAAGATTAACAAGTCGATATCAAGTTTATGAAAATATATTCCTATTTCTTCATAAATGTTGAAACTTTTTTAGGGTGTTCTGATTTGTGATTATTAGCGGAATAATCGGAATTGCATTTTTACCCATTATTTTTCCATTTTAAAATATGGGACTGATAGACAGGGCTATAATGATGAGGGAAACTGATGGGTAAAAACAGTAAAAAACATAACATTAAATGAAAAACTGAGATTCAAAACCTAACCAACTAACCTAACCAGTGTGTCAAAACTCAAAAGAAAGCCGACTCCATTCTGTTTAATCTAGACCAACCTAACCTAACCTAGATTACTCACTTTAAATTCAGAGGTAAGCGGGCATCATGGTGCTGAAGGGGTTAATCTTATTGATTTTGTTCTACTGTCCATCCCCATCTAATTTTTTAACTCTATATAATATTTTCTATTCGACAGAAGTGTCGTTACATAGCTCATGAGTAATAAATCATAATCATAAATACTATAGTTGTTATATTATTTGCCATCTAGTAATGTCTTATCGTTCTTATGATATTCCATACTGGCATTGTTATACATAACACACAAAAGATTTTTTTTAATTTCAGCTATTCGCTAATATATTGAATTTAATTTTGATTAAGTGTCCGTAAATATTGTGATACAGTAGTAATTCTGAACAGTCCTGTATTAATGTATGCAAATAAATTTGATTGTAAGCTAATGCATATTTCATTTTTTCATATGTTATTTATGTACAACAGGATGCACATGCACATTCATTAATCATCTGATCTTGGCATTCTATGATTCTTTTAGCCTATGTTTTGGAAAGCTGTGTCTAATCAGTAAGCTACAAATACAACCTACAGCATATTATAGTTTTAGCTTTCTAGGTCTGTGTTTAAGGGTTTTAGAGGGAAAAAATCATACCAATGCTAAATTCAAATGATAAAAGTTAGCTGTTAACTGTTATCGTTAGCTTCCACTAATTTCTTCAGCAATTTAGCGATTTAGAGTTATCGTAGCTAACGTTTTAAGTTAGCTGATTAGCGGTTATCTCAGCTAACTTTTCGGTTAGCTGTCACCACCACTGTCTGTGAGTTATAGAGGTTAGTGGTCAAGATTGTTGACCTGCTTACTTAGAACAGGGTATAGGTGGGCGCTTTTTAAACGTTTCTCACCTTTCAAGTCTTGATTTTGTTTTCCCTAACGAGCGATAGCGAGTCTGCAATTTAGGAAAAAGCGGCCCTAACATTGTCCGGTAGGAAAATATATATATAAATTTACCTTAACCTCTTCAGGACCATGACGCCTCTTTACCATTGATTCTGGCTAAACAATAGATGATTATATACAGTTTAACCCCTAAGTGTCGGCGCGCAACATAAGTCGAGTATAATAAATCTGGACTATCTGGCGGCGCTCGACATAGGTCGTGTGGCAATTTCAGCACGTAATGTTGCTGAGAGAGAGAGACAAGTGGTGGCAGGAGAGTAGCGAGCGTATGACTGCTCCAGACCACCGCGGCGAACCTACTGACATGAATCCCACCTCCTCCCTCCCTCTCTCACTCGCTATATACGGAATTGTATGGGGAAAGTGCCGAATTACATGCTTTTTGCACTCGGGTTGCGCGGTTGTTGCAAGAAAACTAGCCATCATAAAAGGATCGTTATGGTGTCATTGGAAAGCTCTGTTTATGCCCTTTCAGGGATAGATACTTGTTTTACGCTCTGGGTCTTATTTAGGCATGAAAATGATCACGTAAAGAGCCCTATTTTGGCTAAAAACACCCCGCTGGGCGGTACATATAAATAAACCGCTAGCCCGCTAATCTAGTGTTAAGAAGGACCTACGTTACTAAGAGGGATTTTTGAGACCGTCTTTACCCATTTGAGTCTCATAGGTAGAGTACAAGCTAAAGAAAATCGTCTATTTGTAACCAGATTATGATGCACATTACGTAATGGAGGTTGTACTCGCTTTTTCTGGACCTCCTTCTCCCTCATGTTTAGCATACTAGTTTTGAGGTTTTTAGACGTTCGTTCCGTTAGTTTGGCGATTTTGAGACCTTTCACCTCATTTTTGGTCAATATTAAGACCTTTCGTGCCCTTTAGATGTCGATTTTTTCCTGGCGAGCGAAAGCGAGCCTCTAATTTCAGAAGGAACCGGCCTACCGAAAAATGTACAAATTTATCTTGAAAGGGGATGCAGGGGTTGTTTTTCTAAGCTTGATGGAAACAAATGCCTTAATATATCAAAACTAATATGCTAAAAATGAGGGAGAAGGAGGTCCAGAAAAAAGCGACCACTTCCCCCTTAAATACCAAATGGCGTGGCCTAATCTTCAAAGGGACAGAGTATCACACTTATTATTGTTTCTCCAAATATCGCATAATCAACACCAAAAACAACAACAATATTCCCAACCACACCTATACACGCAAATATGCTTCTGCAGTGATTTATTGCAGGGATTGACATTTGCAACATTGATACGGGGATGTCAGGAATGTTTGTGGTATGTTTCAGTTCCCATTATTGCAGGGATTGGCATTTGCAACATTGATACGGGGATGTCAGGAATGTTTGTGGTATGTTTCAGTTCCCATTATTGCAGGGATTGGCATTTGCAACATTGATACGGGGATGTCAGGAATGTTTGTGGTGTGTTTCAGTTCCCATTATTACAGGGATTGGCATTTGCAACATTGATACGGGGATGTCAGGAATGTTTGTGGTATGTTTCAGTTCCCATTATTGCAGGGATTGGCATTTGCAACATTGATACGGGGATGTCAGGAATGTTTGTGGTATGTTTCAGTTCCCATTATTGCAGGGATTGGCATTTGCAACATTGATACGGGGATGTCAGGAATGTTTGTGGTATGTTTCAGTTCCCATTATTGCAGGGATTGGCATTTGCAACATTGATACGGGGATGTCAGGAATGTTTGTGGTGTGTTTCAGTTCCCATTATTGCAGGGATTGGCATTTGCAACATTGATACGGGGATGTCAGGAATGTTTGTGGTGTGTTTCAGTTCCCATTATTGCAGGGATTGGCATTTGCAACATTGATACGGGGATGTCAGGAATGTTTGTGGTATGTTTCAGTTCCCATTATTGCAGGGATTGGCATTTGCAACATTGATACGGGGATGTCAGGAATGTTTGTGGTGTGTTTCAGTTCCCATTATTGCAGGGATTGGCATTTGCAACATTGATACGGGGATGTCAGGAATGTTTGTGGTGTGTTTCAGTTCCCATTATTGCAGGGATTGGCATTTGCAACATTGATACGGGGATGTCAGGAATGTTTGTGGTATGTTTCAGTTCCCATTATTGCAGGGATTGGCATTTGCAACATTGATACGGGGATGTCAGGAATGTTTGTGGTATGTTTCAGTTCCCATTATTGTTGTGAAGGTATGTTATTTGGAAAGATGTATATGGGTGTAATTTCATCTATTTTTATATCTATGGGCTTTAAACTCACTCACTCTCTCTCTCTCTCTCTCTCTCTCTCTCTCTCTATCTCTCTCATGCATACCCCTTCTCTCTCCCCTCTCTCCATATCTCCTTCAGGAAAATCCCTTATACAGTATTCTAATATTTTATAGCTATACTGGATTTACTAGAAGGGGACGAGGGCAGAGGAGAGAGAGAGAGAGAGAGAGAGAGAGAGAGAGAGAGAGAGAGAGAGAGAGAGAGAGAGAGAGAGAGAGAGAGAGAGATAATATGGATAAGGATGCAAGTTGTCACACTAAAACACACCACTACTTACGAATAGATTCATGCCGCACACACACACACACACACACACACACACACACACACACACACACACACACTAACATATACGGTAAACACAAAGGCAATAATAACGTACACATAAAAGCACTCACATAAAAGCATGAGTAGCCGTAAAACCCATAAAAACCCACTGATGCATAACCCTTTGAGTGCCAGCGACGTGTGTTGCATTTTGTTCTAACTAAATTTAGACGGTATTATGCAGCTTTAGAAAGATCTGTGGTAGTTAAAAGGGTGCGTTGAGATAGTTTGAAGCCTTATTATTGCCAGAGGTCCTTCCTAAGCTGAATAAAATCGTCTACTCATTGGCAGACTATAATTAGAAGGATGTCACCGGTACTGAACGGGATAAATACCAAAGGAAACACGTCGGAGAATGACACACAGTTCCACATAACAATAATACATATCATACTACACAATGACACCCACTTCCACATAACAATAATACATAGCATACTACACAATGACACAAACTTCCACATAACAATAATACATAGCATACTACACAATGACACACACTTCCACATAACAATAATACATAGCATACTACACAATGACACACACTTCCACATAACAATAATACATAGCATACTACACAATGTGTAGTATGTGAAACTGTGCTTCCGTGCTGACTCCCTGCCTAGGCAAACTCTTTCGTCTCTGTCTATCCTCTAACGTCTTCCCTTCATGCTGGAAGTTTGCTCACATTCAACCTGTCCCAAAGAAGGGTGACCGCTCTCAACCCTCCAACTATCGTCCAATTGCTCTTATCTCTTGTCTTTCTAAAGTTTTTGAAACTATTCTTGCTTCCAAATTTCTTAAGCATTTCTCTTCTCATAATCTGCTCTCAGATCGCCAGTATGGCTTCCTTAAGGGTCGCTCTACTGGTGATCTTCTTTCATATCTTACTAACTCTTGGTCATCCTCCTTCCGGGACTTCGGTGAGACTTTTTCTATTGCACTAGACATATCGAAAGCCTTCGATAGAGTCTGGCATAAATCTTTAATTTCTAAACTACCCTCCTTCGGTTTCTATCCCTCCATCTGTGCCTTTGTCTCTAATTTCCTTTCCGGCCGTTCCATAGCCGCGGTTGTGGACGGCCATTGTTCACTTCCTCACCCTATAAACTCCGGTGTTCCTCAGGGCTCTGTCCTATCTCCTATTCTCTTTCTAATTTTTATAAATGATCTCCTTAACTGTACCTTAATTCCCATCCATTCATACGCAGACGACTCAACCTTACACTACTCCATTAGTTTTTCAGAACGCCCCAGCCAGCAATCCCTCAACGACAAACGTAATGAAGCCATAGAACTCTTAAATTCTGATCTAAATACTATTTCCAATTGGGGCAGAGAAAACCTTGTTAACTTTAATGCTTCCAAAACCCAATTTCTCCATCTAATCTACCCGTCAGGATCTCCCAGCGGACTATCCCTTATTCTTCAACAATACAAAAATCAACCCTTCATCTTCTCTCAATATTCTTGGTGTCTCTTTTTCTTCTGCTCTCATTTGGAAGGACCATATTACCAGTCTTGCTAAGGCAGCCTCCCAGAAGCTGGGTGTGCTCAACCGCCTTAGGGGGTTCTTTTCCCCTGCACAGCTTCTTGCTCTGTACAGGGGCATAGTGCGCCCTTGTATTGAGTATTGTTCACATGTGTGGGGAGGTTCCTCTCACACCGCTCTCCTAGACAAAGTTGAAAGGAAGGCCTTTCGTATCATTAACTCCCGTCCACTCACCAACTCTCTGCAATCTCTCTCTCTCCGCCGCAATGTTGCATCTCTCTCGCTATTCTATCGCTACTAAAATAATCAGTGTTCCTCAGAGCTATCCCAGTGCATACCACCTCCTTTACGTAGGGCACGTGGTACCCGTCTTGCAACTCAATCCCACCCCTACTCTGTTCAACTCTCCAACCCAAGAGTGAAACGTTACTCTCAAACTTTCTTCTACTCCAACAGCTGAGCTCTGGAACTCTCTCCCAGAATCAGTCTTTCCCTCTTCCTATGACTTAAATTGCTTCAAACTCCGTGTGTCCAGGCATTTTGGCTCGAACGTCCCTTGATTTTGGCCCTGTCACTCTTTCAACTATGGGGGAGGCACTCGCTATAGGCAGTTATGCCTTTTGCCTCCCTCAATCACATAGAAAAAAACAAAAAAAAAAAAAAAAAAAAAAATGACACACACTTCCACATAACAATAATACATATCATACTACACAATGACACACACTTCCACATAACAATAATACATAGCATACTGCACAATGACACACAGTTCCACATAACAATAATACATAGCATACTACACAATGACACACACTTCCACATAACAATAATACATATCATACTACACAATGACACACACTTCCACATAACAATAATACATAGCATACTACACAATGACACATACTTCCACATAACAATAATACATATCATACTACACAATGACACACACTTCCACATAACAATAATACATAGCATACTGCACAATGACACACACTTCCACATAACAATAATACATAGCATACTACACAATGACACACAGTTCCACATAACAATAATACATATCATACTACACAATGACACACAGTTCCACATAACAATAATACATAGCATACTACACAATGACACACACTTCCACATAACAATAATACATAGTATACTACACAATGACACACACTTCCACATAACAATAATACATAGCATACTACACAATGACACACTTCCACATAACAATAATACATAGCATACTACACAATGACACACACTTCCCCATAACAATAATACATAGCATACTACACAATGACACACACTTCCACATAACAATAATACATAGCATACTACACAATGACACACACTTCCACATAACAATAATACATAGCATACTACACAATGACACACACTTCCACATAACAATAATACATACGGTAGCATACTACACAATGACACACTTCCACATAACAATAATACATAGCATACTACACAATGGCACACACTTCCACATAACAATTATACATAGCATACTACACAATGACACACACTTCCACATAACAATAATACATAGCATACTACACAATGACACACAGTTCCACATAACAATAATACATAGCATACTACACAATGACACACACTTCCACATAACAATAATACATAGCATACTACACAATGACACACACTTCCACATAACAAAAATACATAGCATACTACACAATGACACACACTTCCCCATAACAATAATACATAGCATACTACACAATGACACACACTTCCACATGACAATAATACATATCATACTACACAATGACACACACTTCCCCATAACAATAATACATAGCATACTACACAATGACACACACTTCCCCACATAACAATAATACATAGCATACTACACAATGACACACACTTCCACATAACAATAATACATAGCATACTACACAATGACACACACTTCCACATAACAATAATACATATCATACTACACAATGAGACACACTTCCACATAACAATAATACATAGCATACTGCACAATGACACACAGTTCCACATAACAATAATACATAGCATACTACACAATGACACACACTTCCACATAACAATAATACATATCATACTACACAATGACACACACTTCCACATAACAATAATTCATAGCATACTACACAATGACACACACTTCCACATAACAATAATACAGAGCATACCACACAATGACACACAGTTCCACATAACAATAATACATAGCATACTACACAATGACATACACTTCCACATAACAATAATACAGAGCATACCACACAATGACACACAGTTCCACATAACAATAATACATAGCATACTACACAATGACACACACTTCCACATAACAATAATACATAGCATACTACACAATGACACACAGTTCCACATAACAATAATACATAGCATACTACACAATGACACACACTTCCACATAACAATACAACATACTACACAATGACACACACTTCCACATAACAATAATACATAGCATACTACACAATGACACACGCTGACATATGCCTACAATAATCCATAGTACTGACTTACCACCACACAAGAGCTGATATACAAAGGAGTACAAAGGAAGTCAAGCAACAACAAACACAGAGGGGCCACAGCGTACACAAGCACACCAATAAATAAGCAGTAAATCGTCCCGCAGTAGTGTTGCCAATTTAGCCACTTTTCCGCTAGATCTAGAGGTAGTTACTTCCATCTACTTTACGTAGGGCACGTGGTACCCGTCTTGCAACTCAATCCCACCCCTACTCTGTGCAACTCTCCAACCCAAGAGTGAAACGTTACTCTCAAACTTTCTTCTACTCAACAGCTGAGCTCTGGAACTCTCTCCCAGAATCAGTTTTTCCCGCTTCCTATGACTTAAATTGCTTCAAACTCCGGGTGTCCAGGCATTTTGGCTCGAACGTCCCTTGATTTTGGCCCTGTCACTCTTTCAACTATGGGGGAGGCACTCGCTATAGGCAGTTATGCCTTTTGCCTCCCTCAATCACATAGAAAAAGAAAAAAAAAATCTAAAAGCGAATTCTTACATCTAGCAACATTAATTTTGGCGATAATCTGGAGATTTGAGTTATCTTTGGAACGATTTTATAGCGATTGTTCCACATTTTCTAGCGATTTTCGGCATTTCTTTACTATCTAGCGCACTTAATTTGGTAACCCTGTCCCACAGTGATATACGAATACAATTACAAACTTTCAAAGTACACACATACAAGTACTGCTATTATATACTGTATAAGCACAAACCAAGTGAAATATAGCACTCAAGAACGCACTGATATGTGTGGTCATTTTTTGGATATTTTTTATTTATTTATTTATTTTATAGTTTCCTCGCTAGACCTCCATTAAGCTTTAAAAAAAATCCCCTAGACCCCTCTTCAAGATAAATTTGTACATTTGTCGGTAGAAAAATGTCCCGGCCGAAGGCCAGTTCCTCCTAGAATTACAGACTTGCTATTAGTCCCCAGGAAAAAAATCGACACGTAAATGGCATGAAAAGTCTTTATATTGACAAGGAAATGGGGCGATAGGTCTAAAATTGTCAAAATATTAGAACGAACGCCTTAAAAAACTCCAAGGTAATGGAACTAAGCATGAGGGAGACAAAGCAACCCCCTCCCCCCCCCCCTCCCCTTAAATACTTATTAGTACTGCATTAACGCTACGCAAAGAACTCTGATATACATTTAGTTAAAATAGCACTTCAAAGGATATCACCCCCGGGGAGATTTACACTTAGGGGATTTTTTTCCTGGACCCCTTTCTCCCTCTTGTTTAACCCCATTGTTTTGAGATTATATATATATATATATACAGTATACACACACACATAGAAAAGGAACCCTACCTCCAAAGAAACGTCCAGATTCGCAAGTATAAAACAAAATACGCACAAACCTACCAATATATAAGCGTGAAACCACCACACCACGCAAAAAAAAAATAAAAAAAATAAATAAAAATAAAAATAAAAAAATAATAATAATAATATACCCGAATAAAAACCGAGCCAAACCCTCCAAAGCCGCGTCCATATAATTATACACAAACAGTAAAGGGACCCTAGAGCACAAAAGCAGATGCCAGCGAAAATCGGGGAATAATAATAATAATAATAATAATATTCCTTAAGGGGGTACTACTTGCTTTTTCTGGACCCCCTTCTCCGGCATGCTTAGCATATTAGTTTTGAAGTTTTAAGACGTACGTTCCATTAGTTTGGCGATTTTGAGACCTTTCGCCTCATTTTGTTGTCAATATTAAAACCTTTCGTGCCCTTTAGGTGTCGATTTTTTCCTGGCGAGTAATAGCGAGCCTCTAATTATAAAAGGAAATTATACCGAAAAATTTACAAATTTATCTTGAAAGGGGGTCTATTTTTTTTTCTTCTAAGCTTGATGGAGGCCTAGCGAAGAAACTCAAACATAAATAAATAAATACATAGTCCAAAAACCAACCACTACCCCCGTAAGAAAGGAGACGGCAGCGGGTGTGTGAATAAAGCTCAAGATATGTACATTTGCTTCCCAAATATTCCGTTTATGGTTTTCTCAATAAATTCCATGCCTGCGAAAAAAAAAAAAAAAAAAAAAAGTTAGGAGAGAGAGAGAGAGAGAGAGCGAGAGAACTATATATACGATTCCCATACACTTAGGAGAAGCAGGCGGGAGGAAGCGAAGACGGGAATGAATGTAAGGAGAAGGGCAAAGTACGGAGAGAGAAAGAGAGAGAGAGAGAGAGAGAGAGAGAGAGAGAGAGAGAGAGAGAGAGAGGAGAGAGTACAAAGGAGTACAAAGGAAATCAAGCAACAACAGATCTAGTGACCCTTCTAGGCTGCTTGTCCTCCAAAACACTGAGGATCAAGTGTCCAAACAGTGGTTTAGAGTGGGTAAGGGAACATTGGAAAGGGAACTACTGCCCTGCCACTAACGTGGCAGGACTAGGAAGTTAGTAGGGGACATATGGGTTAGTAACTGAGGGGAGGATAAAGTTATTCATTTACAAACGCAGTCAGTCGCGGGTTTGATGCGAGATATTTGTCTAGGCGGAATTTAAATGAATCAACGGTGCTGCAGTCTATAACGTCTCGGGGAAGCCCATTCCGCAAGTTGACAACTCGATTGAAGAAGAAATTCTTAGATTCGTGCGAGTTAAAAGATTTACCAATAATTTTGCAACCGTTTCCCCGCGTGTAATTAGATTGGTCGATAGTGAAGTACTTACTACAGTTCATATTGTCGATGCCTTTGATGATTTTGAACACTTGAATTAAGTCGCCTCTTAATCTGCGCTGGGTTAAAGGAAATAGATTTAATTCTCTAAGACGCTCTTCGTATGGTTTGTTCTTTAGGCTAGGTATCATTTTGGTAACTCTACGTTGAACTCGTTCTAGCTTGTTTATATCTTTTTGGTAATAAGGGCACCAGGATTGAACGCAGTATTCCAGAAGAGGGCGGACTAAGGAATTGTAAAGGGTTAGGATAACTTCTTTGGATTTATGCTCAAATGACCTGCCTATAAAGCCAATTATTTTGTTTGCCTTCTTAACAACTTCTGAACATTGTTGATTCGGTTTTAGGTTACTCGATATTGTTACTCCCAGATCAGTTTCTCTGTTTACATTCTTAAGCTGAGTGCCATTCATCGAATAGTTTGCTTTCTCATTTAGGTATCCGACATGTAGTACTTTACATTTATCCGCATTGAAACTCATTTGCCAAATTTGGGCCCAACATGACAATTTATCTAGATTGTGTTGCATATCGTCAACTTGTTCTTTTGAGAGTACGCTATTTGCAATTTTTGTATCGTCAGCAAATTTTGAGATTGTGCAGGTGAGACCCTCATCTATGTCGTTGATGTAAATTAGAAAGATAATTGGTCCTAGTACCGATCCCTGGGGTACCCCGCTACTTACATTGGTCCATTTAGATGCCTTACCGTTTATGACTACCCTTTGCTTTCTGTTGCTGAGCCAATTTTCTATCCATTTCAACACACCGTCTTGTATTCCATGCGCTTTTAGTTTTAGCAGTAAACGTTTGTGGGGAACTTTGTCGAAGGCCTTTTGAAAATCAAGGTATATAATATCTACAGCTTTACTCTCATCGTAGAGGTTGAGGATATCGTGGAAGAAGTCTAAGAGGTTTGTTAAACAGGAACGTTTTTTACGAAAGCCGTGTTGAGTATCTTTAAGTATGTTATTTTCCTCTAAGTGATTTACGAGTCTGTCTCGTATGACCGTTTCTAGCATTTTACATACAACTGAGGTTAAGCTAATTGGACGATAGTTACTGGGTAGGGATTTGCTGCCTTTTTTGAATATCGGTGTTACGTTGGCTAGCTTCCACTGATCAGGCATAGTACCAGACTGCAAGGATTTATTGAATAGTAATGTCAGTGGTTTGGAGAGCTCATTCTTAGCTTCCTTTAGAACTCTAGGCGAGATTGTATCAGGTCCTGGCGTTTTATTTACCTTGAGTTTATCTAAACAATTCAATACTTCTCTCTCTGTAACGGTGATATTGCTTAGAACATCTGAATTATCAATCTGAATCGGCGATGGTGTAGGGATATCACTGAGGTCTTCTGTTGTAAAAACTGATGCAAAGAAGGTATTGAGGGCATTACTCATTTGTACTTCGTCTTTGGTGTTTTCTTCTTTTTCATCGACTAACGGTCCAACAGTTGAAGTAACTACTTTTTTCTTTCTGATATAACTATAGAATTCTTTCGGGTTTGTTTTACTTTGATTCGCAATATGTAACTCTAAGGTCTTTTTACTTTGCTTAATTAACTTTTTGGCTTTGCGTCGTAGCTCTACAAATTTCACCCGTTCTTCGTCATTTTGTGAGGATTTTAATCTATCATTAGCAAATTTTTTAGCAAGCAGGCAGTTTGAAATATCTTTATTCCACCATTTGGGCTTATTATTATGGCCTGGACGCCGTATTTTCGATGGTATGCAGTCTTGCACTGCTTTTAGGTAAGTGGTTTCGAATAACTTCCAAGATGTATTTATGTCGTTATTGTTAATTAAAAAGCTCCAGTCAGTTTCTTTAAACATAGCTCTAAGTTTATGGAAGTTTGCTTTCTTGAAATTAGGGACTTTTTCGATGCTACTATTTGGTTCGTTACTAGTAAACTTTAAAGTGAAAGTTATCGTACGATGGTCGCTGTTACTGAATTCATCACCAACATTCAAATTCTCTATCAATTCTTCTTTTGTTGCAAGTACAATGTCAAGAATGTTATTACCACGGGTCGGCGTTCGAACAAATTGATAAAACGAACTCTCTTGCAAGTTCGTATACAAGTCATGTCCGGAGTGTGAAGTAAGAGTATCGCCCCACTTGGTCACAGGTAAATTAAAGTCGCCAAAAATTACGGTATCTTGTGAGTTACTTACATCTGCAATTTGTTCGTAAATTTCTCGGTCAGTTTGCACTGATTGAGCTGGAGGTCTGTATATTAACGCAAGTATTATTTTTGTACCTTTATTATTCTTTATTAGCACAAAAGATGTGTCGACGTTCACAATTTGAGGTTTTGACAGAGGGTCGGGTTAAGACTTTCTTTGATATAAAATAAAAAGCCACCTCCATTTTTATTTATTCGGCTGTTCTCAAACATTACATAACCGGGAAGTGAATACTCTGCTAAAAAGTCTCTATCTTCTGTATTGAGCCAAGATTCTGTTATGCCAATCACATCATAATTTTCTGTAAACACTAGTTCCTCTAAATCTGAAAATTTATTGCGTATGCTACGAGCGTTTGCATAGAAAACCTTTAAAGTTGCGGTTTTAGAACTCGCAGAACGTTCTTTCATCGAATTTTTGGTTCTGGTCGGATCTACATTTACATTCATGGCTGTCCTCGGTCCTCGGTCGTTATCCCTGACGGTTTTGAATTTGGGTCGTGTTGGTGGAGCTTTATCCAAATTCGCGGTTCTTGACGGATTAGTATTTAATTCCTTTGTAGGTTGCCATCCTCACTGTCTTCGGTCCTCCTTCCTGGTTGTCCTGTGCTGAGTCGATTTCTTCTCCGAAAATCCTTCACCGCATCGTTGAGAAGACGCCCAAAACGTGCTGCTCCCACCTGGTTCAGATGAACTCCATCGTCCGAAAACAAATAGTCATCGTAGTAGAAATTGTCCCAGGTGTCGACGAATCCCACGTTCTCCTTCCTGCAGAGGTTTGCTAAACAAACGATTTGTGCTGGTGGCTATGTTGTAAAATCGGCTCTCTACACCGAGCCGGGGGACGATTCCTGAGACGATGATCCTTGATGACTTCTCCTTAAATGACTTGATCAGCTGCTGGTACTTTAAAAGCAAATCTTCCGACCGGGTTCGCTGTACATCGTTGGATCCAACGTGGATGACGTACATTGTATTAGCAGGGGCCAGCTTTGATACTTCGTCAACTGCTGCAACTACGTCATCCACACCACCACCAGGGATACAAAAACGCTTCCTGGTCTTAGGTGCCCTGGCGCAAAACTCTATGAGCTGACCACGTATCATCGAGTCTCCCACAAGCCGGACTTCTTCTATTTCCTCTTCGTCATCTGAGTCTGCGAGTATCTGGAAACGGTTTTGACACTCGGTAATCGGTATGTGTTTCCTGGTCTTGGGGCAAACGTTGTTCCTCACGACACGGAAGCTGTCTTGAGGGGGAAGAGAGTCACTATTTGTATCTTGAGTATCGGAAACATCAGCTGAAGTGGCTACTGTAGGCGTTGAATTGTTGGCAGTTGACGTTGGGGCGTTGGTGGCTGCTGGAGTTGCGGTGACAATTGAAGTTTGTGGTACTCCAACGTTGAGTGTTACAAACTCTTGGAGTGATTCCAGCTTCATGGTGAGGACGTTGATCTTGTTGTAGGCTTCATCTAATTTCACTGTAAAATTCTCTCGTTGCTGGCAGAGCCGGCAGACTTGAAGTTCGATAGTAGCAAACATGGACTCACCAAACCTACCGGCGCAGTTCGCACAAGCGCGAGGCATGGTGACAGTCACTTTCTTCAGATCACTTCACTCACTTAAAAAACAATTCACTCACTTTAAAACACTTCACTCACTTTAAAAACACTTCAATCACTTCAACCGAAAACAAATATGCTGAAATACGCATAAATAGGTTATCAGGGGTGATAGCCTAACCGAAAACAAAAATGTTGAGATACGCAGAATTAGGCTTCCAGGGGCGATAGCCTAACCAAAAGTTTTTTTTAAATTGAAATACGCAATAATAGGCTACCAGCGTTGAATAGCCTAACCGAAAATAATAAAATTGAAATTCGCAGAAATAGTCTACCAGGTGTGATAACCTAACCTTAAACAAATATATGTATAACAGAATATGTAACTAAATATACAATTCACCAAATAGAGATTATATAAAAATAAAGTGTGACTGCACACAAGGGGTTAATATACTGTGTCAACAGATGGCCCTGCTGTCACTGTCAGAGAGAGAGAGAGAGAGAGAGAGAGAGAGAGAGAGAGAGAGAGAGAGAGAGAGAGAGAGACCTAAATACAATGAACACACAGACGTTAATTAACCCTTTGAAGATCATGACGGTATTTTGACAGTTTCTTATTAGACGATCTTATACAATTTAGGAAGGAAATATAAGGGTAAAGTGAGTGAGTGAGTGAGTGTGTGTGTTATGTGAGGGAGAGAGAGAGATATAGATACAGATAGACATTCATACTATCGTCTTTCCAGCATTCCATCTACATCCACACTGCCTCGTGCCTCTACATCCACACTGCCTCGTGCCTCTACATCCACACTGCCTCGTTCCTCTACATCCACACTGCCTCGTTCCTCTACAGAAAAGCCTTGCATACCAAGGGAAGCTATAACTAGAGCTATATAGATAAGGGAGAAAGGTATCCTGACCAGGTTTCGAACCTACTTACTCCAGGTATATTTGGGAGAGTTGGGCACCGTAATCACTCAGCCATGAGCCGAGGGGTTACGGTACCCAACTCTCTCAAATATACCTGGAGTGAGTGGGTTCGAATCCTGGTCAGGACACCTCTCTCCCAACCTGTCCGACATTATCACTAGATATATAGATAAATTTATAGATATTCAAACTATCCTATTTTTCAGATAGATTTATATAGTGAATAAATAGATAGATAGATTTATATAGTGAATAAATAGATAGATAGATAGATAGAGATAGACATTGAAACTCTCCTCTTTCCAGCAATCCCTCTCTCTCTCTCTCCACCCTCTCGTTCCTCTCTCTCTCTCTCTCTCCCCACCCTCTCGTCCCTCTCGAGAAACCCGTCGTATACTGGATCTAAGACCGAGAGGCATTTGCATAAGCTGGAGAGAGAGAGAGAGAGAGAGTGTTTGTGTGAGAGAGAGAGAGAGAGAGAGAGAGAGAGAGAGAGAGAGAGAGAGAGAGAGAGAGAGAGAGAGAGAGAGAGAGAGAGAGAGAGAGAGAGAGAGAGAGAGGGGGGGGGGGAGCAGAAGGGAGGATAAAGAAGGAAAGGAAGTGAAGTTAAGGGGAGATGGGTCGCTTTTCTGGTCCGCCTTCTTCTTCATGTTTAGCCCCAATAGTTTTCAGATTTTAAGACGTTCGCCCATTAATTTGTCGATTTTAAGACCTTTCGACCCCTTTATTTGTCAAAAATTAAGACTTTTTGTGTCATTTAGATGTAGATTTATTCCTGGCGAGCGATAGCGAGCCTGTAATTTAGGTGAAACCGGCCTTCGGCCAGGATTTTTTTTTCGAAAAATGTACAAATATATCTTGAAGGAGGGTCTTGGGCGGGTGTTTATTAAGGGGAGATCTCCTCTTGAGGGATATTATCTTGACCCCTTTCTCCCTCATGTTTAGCCCCATTGCTTTTGATATTATAACACGTTTGCCTCATTAGTTTAGCGATTTTAAGAACTTTCACTCCATATTAAGACCTTTCGTGCCATTCAGGTGTCGATTTTATCCTGGCGAGCGATAGCGAGCCTGTAATTTAAGAGGATCCGGCCATCGGCCGGGACATTTTTCTACCGAAAACGTGTAGATATTTATCTTGAAAGGGGGTCTAGGGGGTGTAATTTATCTTGAAAGGGGGTCTAGGGGGTGTAATTTATCTTGAAAGGGGGTCTAGGGGGTGTAATTTATCTTGAAAAGGGGTCTAGGGGGTGTAATTTATCTTGAAAGGGGGTCTAGGGGGTGTAATTTATCTTGAAAGGGGGTCTAGGGGGTGTAATTTATCTTGAAAGGGGGTCTAGGGGGTGTAATTTATCTTGAAAGGGGGTCTAGGGGGTAATTTATCTTGAAAGGGGGTCTAGGGGGTGTAATTTATCTTGAAAGGGGGTCTAGGGGGTGTAATTTATCTTGAAAGGGGGTCTAGGGGGTGTAATTTATCTTGAAAGGGGGTCTAGGGGGTGTAATTTATCTTGAACGGGGGTCCAGGGGGTGTAATTTATCTTGAACGGGGGTCCAGGGGGTGTAATTTATCTTGAACGGGGGTCCAGGGGGTGTAATTTATCTTGAAAGGGGGTCTAGGGGGTGTAATTTATCTTGAAAGGGGGTCTAGGGGGTGTAATTTATCTTGAAAGGGGGTCTAGGGGGTGTAATTTATCTTGAAAGGGGGTCTAGGGGGTGTAATTTATCTTGACAGGGGGTCTAGGGGGTGTAATTTATTTTGAAAGGGGGTCTAGGGGGTGTAATTTATCTTGAAAGGGGGTCTAGGGGGTGTAATTTATCTTGAAAGGGGTCTAGGGGGTGTAATTTATCTTGAAAGGGGGTCTAGGGGGTGTAATTTATCTTGAAAGGGGTCTAGGGGTGTAATTTATCTTGAAAGGGGGTCTAGGCGGTGTAATTTATCTTGAAAGGGGGTCTAGGGGGTGTAATTTATCTTGAAAGGGGTCTAGGGGGTGTAATTTATCTTGAAAGGGGTCTAGGGGTGTGTAATTTATTTTGAAAGGGGTTTTAGGGGGTGTAATTTATCTTGAAAGGGGTCTAGGGAGTGTAATTTATCTTGAAAGGGGTCTAGGGGGTGTAATTTATCTTGAAAGGGGGTCTAGGGGGTGTAATTTATCTTGAAAGGGGTCTAGGGGGTGTAATTTATCTTGAAAGGGGTCTAGGGGGTGTAATTTATCTTGAAAGGGGGTCTAGGGGGTGTAATTTATCTTGAAAGGGGGTCTAGGGGGTGTAATTTATCTTGAAAGGGGGTCTAGGGGGTGTAAATTATCTTGAAAGGGGGTCTAGGGGGTGTAATTTATCTTGAAAGGGGGTCTAGGGGGTGTAATTTATCTTGGAAGGGGTCTAGGGGGTGTAATTTATATTGGAAGGGGTCTAGGGGGTGTAATTTATATTGGAAGGGGTCTAGGGGGTGTAATTTATATTGGAAGGGGTCTAGGGGGTGTAATTTATATTGGAAGGGGTCTAGGGGGTGTAATTTATATTGGAAGGGGTCTAGGGGGTGTAATTTATATTGGAAGGGGTCTAGGGGTGTAATTTATATTGGAAGGGGTCTAGGGGGTGTAATTTATATTGGAAGGGGTCTAGGGGGTGTAATTTATATTGGAAGGGGTCTAGGGGGTGTAATTTATATTGGAAGGGGTCTAGGGGGTGTAATTTATATTGGAAGGGGTCTAGGGGGTGTAATTTATATTGGAAGGGGTCTAGGGGGTGTAATTTATATTGAAAGGGGTCTAGGGGGTGTAATTTATCTTGAAAGGGGTCTAGGGGGTGTAATTTATCTTGAAAGGGGTCTAGGGGGTGTAATTTATATTGGAAGGGGTCTAGGGGGTGTAATTTATATTGGAAGGGCTCTAGGGGGTGTAATTTATATTGGTAGGGGTCTAGGGGCTGTAATATATATTGAAAGGGGTCTAGGGGGTGTAATTTATCTTGAAAGGGGTCTAGGGGGTGTAATTTATATTGGAAGGGGTCTAGGGGATGTAATTTATATTGGAAGCGGTCTAGGGGGTGTAATTTATATTGGAAGGGGTCTAGGGGGTGTAATTTATATTGGAAGGGGTCTAGGGGGTGTAATTTATATTGGAAGGGGTCTAGGGGGTGTAATTTATATTGGAAGGGGTCTAGGGGGTGTAATTTATATTGGAAGGGGTCTAGGGGGTGTAATTTATATTGGAAGGGGTCTAGGGGGTGTAATTTATATTGGAAGGGGTCTAGGGGGTGTAATTTATATTGGAAGGGTCTAGGGGGTGTAATTTATATGGGAAGGGGTCTAGGGGTGTAATTTATATGGGAAGGGGTCTAGGGGGTGTAATTTATATTGGAAGGGGTCTAGGGGGTGTAATTTATATTGGAAGGGGTCTAGGGGGTGTAATTTATCTTGAAAGGGGTCTAGGGGGTGTAATTTATATTGGAAGGGGTCTAGGGGGTGTAATTTTATCATGGAAGGGGTCTAGGGGGTGTAATTTTATCATGGAAGGGGTCTAGGGGTGTAATTTATATTGGAAGGGGGTCTAGGGGGTGTAATTTATATTGGAAGGGGTCTAGGGGGTGTAATTTATATTGGAAGGGGTCTAGGGGGTGTAATTTATATTGAAAGGGGTCTAGGGGGTGTAATTTATCTTGAAAGGGGGTCTAGGGGGTGTAATTTATCTTGGAAGGGGGTCTAGGGGGTGTAATTTATCTTGAAAGGGGGTCTAGGGGGTGTAATTTATCTTGGAAGGGGTCTAGGGGGTGTAATTTATATTGGAAGGGGGTCTAGGGGGTGTAATTTTATCATGGAAGGGGTCTAGGGGGTGTAATTTTATCATGGAAGGGGTCTAGGGGGTGTAATTTTAAAGCTTGATGAAGGTCTAGCGAGGGAACTAAAAAATAAAGAATATATAAACAATTTGACCCCAAAATATAAACACTGTCCCCTTAACAAAGAAGAAATAAAGGAGAGAATACAAGAACAAGAGCGAGAAAGAGAAGGCAGAAAGAATGCAGGTAGGGGCGTATTTATGTGTTCATATATCTATCTTTTTATTAACTTTTAGTTTGCTCCCTAGACTTCCATCAAGCTTAAAAAACATCCCACAAGGCCCTCCTTCAAGATAAATTTGTACATTTGTTGATAGAAATATGTCCCGGCCGAAGGTTGATTCCCTTATATTACGGGCTCGCTATCGCTCGCTAGGAAAAAAATCGGCACCTAAATGACACGAACAGTCTTAATATTGACAAAGAAATGGAGCGAATGGTCTTAAATTCACCAAACTAATAGGATAAGCGCGAGGGAGAAGGGGGACCATGAAAAACGACCCATCTCCCCTAAAAAAAAAAAAAAAAAAATGCCCCCTATGTACTGTAATTGTTTGACTAATAAGGAGGGTGACAGGGCCAGGTACAGGGTCATTAAGGGGAGATGGGCTGTTCTTTGTCTGGGCACCCTTCTTCCTCACGTCTAGCACCATTAGTTTTTAGATTGTATGACGTTCGGCTCACTAGCTTGGCGATCTTAAGACCTTTCGCCCCATTTCTTTGACAATATTAAGAATTTTCGTGTCATTTAGGTATCGATTTTTTCCTGGCGAGCGATAGCGAGCCTGTTTATTAGGGGGAACCGGCCTTCAGCCGGGGCATTTTTCTATCGAAAAATATACAAATTTATCTTGAAGGAGGGTATGGGGGGGGGGGGGGGTTAAGCTTGATGGAGGTCTAGGGAGGAAACTAAAAAATATACATAAATGAGCAAATAAATACGCTCATCCCCCCTTAAGGGTCCGTGCTTGTTTGTCTGTCTGCCGGATGTCGGGGCTATTATAACAGGGCTTGCGGCGACCACTGGGGAGGAGGTTGTTTACATGGGTACTTGAATATTTGGAGGTACGTGAGCTGCATGTGTATTATAAGGTACACACAGCATGGGCGTAATGTGTACTTATGTGTGTATGTTTAAGGAGGTAGTGTATATTTATTTATTATTATATTTTTAGTTTCCTCGCTAGACCTCAATCAACCTGAACAAAATAGCACCCCTTACACCTCTTTTCAAGATAAATTTGTATTTTTTTCGGTAAAAAAAAATCCCAGCCGAAGGCCGATTCCTTCTAAAATGTCAGGCTCGCTATCACTCGCCAGGATCAAATCGACACCTAAATGACACGAACGGTGTTAATATTGACAAAGAAATGAGGCGAAAGGTCTCAAAATCGCCAAACTAACGGAACGAACATCTTAAAATCTAACTAAAATATTAAACATGAGGGAGAAGGGGGTCCAGAAAAAGCGACTACCTCCCCCATAAAAGGTAGTCATACATATATACCGTACATAATGTAAATACATATACACACAAAACAGTCACACACACACAAAATAATGCAAACACACACACACACACACACGTTCCCAGGTCAGGGTATCACTCATGTCACCTTGCTACATTACTCACTCTCTCGCTCTCTGCCTCTCTCTCGCTCTCACAAACACTCTCTCACACTCTCACTCTCACTCTCTCTCTCTCTCTCTCTCTCTCTCTCTCTCTCTCTCTCGTGTGTGTGTGTGTGCATGTGTGAGGTGTATCAATAATCAATATATAATACGTCTCAGCTTCATTGAAACTGAAATGTCAAAGTTTGTGTTATCTAAAGTTGAAGAGTATGTTGCATAGGTGCGACTAAATGTAAGTTTTTTAAGAGTAGTGGATAGTTTCCATGATATTGAAGGAGTTTATATAATTTCTTTATTGTTCTTTGAAATTAGTATGTATTTTATTTTATTTTTTTTTGAGTTTCAACACTAGGCCTCCATCACGCTTAAGAAAACACTCCCTAGACCCCTTTCAAGATAAATGTGTACATTTGTCGGTAGAAAAATGTTCCGGCCGAAGGCCGGTTCCTTCTAAAATTACAGGTTGGTTATCACTCGCCAGGACAAAATTGACACCTAAATGGCACGAAAGTTCTTAATAATATTGTCAACAAAATGGGGCGAAAGGTCTCAAAATCGCCAAAGTAATGAAACGAACCTCTTACAATCTCAAAAATAATACGCTAAACATGCGGGTGAAGGGGGTCCACAAAAGCGACTACCTTCTCCTTAACATGTATAATATACACTGCGGTGCCCATGTACTGTATAAGCAACCATATACAACACCTATGTATTACACAACTTAGATCATTCTTTATAATAGGGTCATATGCATTGTAGGATAAATTTTACTTCTTGCGGATATATAATTACAAAAAAAAAAAAAAAAAAATTAAACAAATATATTAGAAAAAAGGTGAAGTCCACGAATATTTATGAGTGGGTTAGAGACTATGGCATCCTAGCGTACATCACTCACACAGCAATAATCTCCTCAACCAGCCGTTTAAACCCAAGTAGTTTCATAGTTGAATGAATACAAACACCATGTGAGGAGGAGCACTTTGTTGACAACGTTTCGCATGTAGCTTCATCATGCCTGATGAAGCTACATGCGAAACGTTGTCCATTAAGTGTTCCTCCTCACATGGTGTTTATATCCATTCAGTCAACATTTCTAATATATTGTTATCAGTGTTTTTTATATTAGTCCAATATTCTCAGACTAGAGATTAGGGTGCGTTCGTTCATGATGTTGTTAAAGTAGAGAGAGATACAAGTTTATTAGTTGCCATTAACTATCAAGACATCAATTGGTTAAAGGGTGACATTTCCAGTCAGTTCAAGATATTGTTTAAGGGAGTCACCTGTTTTGTTTCTCTCCTTTTCTCTCATTCTCTGGTTTATATCCATTCGGCCCCATTCAGCCTACTGTTTTAAGACGTGTATCCCTATTCAGGTGTCGAATTGTTTCCTGGCGAGCGGGAGCGTTCTTCTATACCATTATTATCTGCCGTCGTGCCATTCAGAGTCTCCACTACCCCACAGCCATTCCGCGCTTCCAACATTCACACAACCATCACTATCTCCACCAACCGTTTACACCCATATACAGTAGTTCACCGGCTTTTCCTTATCTTTATCTCCTTTTTCTCCCTTTCCCTGGCTTGTATCCATTCGGCCCCATTCAGCCAACTGTTTTAAGACGTTTATCCCCATCTAGGTGTCGATATCTTCCTGGCGAGCGATAGCGAGCCAGCATTGTATGAAGAAATATGGCTTCGCCTGACACATTTTTCTATCCAAAAATGTACAAATTTAGCTTGCTGTCAAAACAAAAATATATATATGCTGGCTCGCTCCCGCTCGCCAGGAAAATAGTGACACCTGGATGGAGGTAAACGTCTTAACACAGTAGGCTGAATGGAGCCGAATGGATACAAGCCAAAGAGAGAGGGAGAGAAAGAGAAAAAAAAAAGCGAGACGGGCTGCCTTAAATATTGGTGCTGTACACTCGGATACCATAGTCTATAAACCCACTCTTAAGGGGAGACTTCCACTTGAGGGATTTTTTTCTTGACCCCTTTTTCCCTCATGGTTAGCCCCATTGCTTTTGAGATTTGAAGACGTTTGCCCCATTATTTTGACGATTTTAAGAACTTTCAACCCATTTCTGTCAATGTTAAGACCTTTCGTGCCATTTAGGTGTCGATTTTATCCTGGCGAGCGATAGCGAGCCTGTAATTTAAGAGGAACCGGCCTTCAGCCGGCACATTTTTCTACCGAAAAATGTACAAATTAATCTTGAAAAGGGGTCAATGGGGCGTATTTTAAAGCTTGATGGAGGTCTAGGGAATAAACTGAATACCTCCCCTTAAATGTGCGTGGACTTCACCTGTTTCTACTTATGGTAGTATATCTCTGGAAACCAATTTATGAGTATAATTTTCTATGCATAAACTACAAAAAAATATAAACTCTTTATTATAAAGCAAGTTATAACCAAAAATTAAAAAATCATCAATATAAACACAGGGATCCACGAATGTTTATGAGTGGGCTAGCAACTATGACATCCGAGTGTACTGCAATCTCAGGCAAGCATTATATTAAAGGTGGCCCACCTCGCTTTTTTCTCTCTTTCTTCTCTCCCTCTCTCTTTGGCTTGTATCCATTCGGCCCCATTCAGCCTACTGTTTTAAGACGTTTACCCCTATCCAGGTGTCAATATTTTCCTGGCGAGCGGTAGCGAGCCAGCATACATATATTTTTGTTTTGACAGCAAGCTAAATTTGTACATTTTTCGATAGAAAAATGTCTCCGGCGAAGCAGGATTTCTCCATAAAATGTTGGCTCGCTATCGCTCGCCAGGAAGAAATCGACACCTGCATGGGGATAAACGTCTTAAAACAGTTGGCTGAATGGGGCCGAATGGATACAAGCCAGGGAAAGAGATAAGAGGGGAGAAAGATTTAAGAAAGCCGGTGACCCCCCTTAAGATGGCAGGCATTTTGTTTTAATCAGAGTAACATTAGACAATTTATATCAACTTGGGTAGCGCCAACGAAATTGACAATGATCTTGATTCCTGACCTCTCTGTAACTCAAAAGGGTCTGGAGCAAATTGGCTGTACATATCTACACCTATTTCCTGGTGGGCTCTTCCCAAATTATAGAAACGTCAGCCCGATTGCTTTCATGTATTTCGAGTTATGAGAAGTTAAGGGGTCAATATTTGTGTCAAGTTCGCTGGCCCTACTTATAAGAGTTAAGGGGAGATTTCCACTTGAGGGATTTTTTTCTTGACCCCTTTCTCCCTCATGTCTAGCCCCATTGCTTTTGAGATTTTAAGACGTTTGCCTCATTAGTTTGGTGATTTTTAAGAATTTCCGCCCCATTCTGTCAATTTTAAGACCTTTCGTACCATTTAGGTGTCGATTTTATCCTGGCGAGCGATAGCGAGCCTGTAATTTAAGAGTAATCGGCCTTCGGCCGGGACATTTTTCTACCGAAAAATGTACAAATTTATCTTGAAAGGGGGTAAAGGGGGTGACATTTTAAGATTGCTGGAGGAGTAGGAAACAAACTAGAAACCTCCCCTTAAAAGGGTAAATGATTCTCAGAGTTCTTTTTCCTAAGCTGAATAAAAGAACCTATACAATTTAATATATTTTGCGGGTCCAACATTCATAGACCAAAAATGTCTTCCCCCGACCTCATAAGGGGGGATGGTTGGATTTTCTGGACCCTCTTCTCCCTCATGTTTAGCCCCATTAGTTTTCAAATTTTAAGACGGTCGTTTCATTAGTTTGGCGATGTTAAGACCCTTCACCCCATTTCTTTGTCAATATTAAGAACTTTTGTACAATTTACGTATCAATTTATTTCCTGGCGAGCGAAAGCGAGCCTGTAATATAGTACTAACCGGCCTCGGGCCGGGACATTTGTCTATCGAAAAATGTACAAATTTATCTTGAAGGGGGTTCTTGGGAGGAAGCTAAGACAGTAATACAAATATAAATAAATAAGCAAATAAATACACCCATCCCCCCTTAATACACCCATCCCCCCTTAATACACCCATCCCCCCTTAATACACCCATCCCCCCTTAATACACCCATTCCCCCTTAATACACCCATCCCCCCTTAATACACCCATCCCCCCTTAATACACCCATCCCCCCTTAATACACCCATCCCCCCTTAATACACCCATCCCCCCTTAATGAAAATAGTCCCATAATTATTGGTCCGGTATTCATAGATTAGAGTGCTTCTGGCCAGCACACTATTAATACGAGGCATAGTCTACACTTACACTACATAGTCTACACATACACTACATAGTCTACACTTACACTACATAGTCTACACTTATTATGACAATTATTCTATTGATGTTACTAAACGCCAGAATTTCGCACTACGTCAAGAGAAAACAGATGATATTCCCACAGTATCGCTTATCCGAAGCCAATACCATCCAAAGTCCAAACTACCCCCATTCCCACACCGATAATTTCCACCCCCAGCCGTTTAAACCCAAGTAGTTCCTTAGTTATTGGTACGGTATTCTCAGTTGGGAGACTAAAGTGCATCCAAAGGGCATAACACCTTTAATAGTTTGTTTCAGTTTAATCAAGCTAAAAGTAGACGATTATACTTGGCTTAGGAGAGACCTGTTGACTTTTAACCCTTTGATTCCCAGAGGCTCTTCCTAAGCTAATGAAAATAGCTTATACGTACACCTAGTTCATTTGCAATTTCAACGTTTACACCTCAACCATCTCCTCCACCAGTCGTGTAACTCATTACGTACCGGTTCCTTCCTTTTAACTTTAACTAATATTAGATGATTACATTTAGTTTAAATTGGGCCTCCAACAAGTAACAGGCTACGAACTGTTCCACTTTACCCTTTTCACTATCACAGAGCCTTCTTAAACTGCACAAAATCGTGTAAATAAAGCTAGAATAAAATTAAGAAGACGTCGCTGGTACAAGGAGTTAAAGCAAGTGGTCCGGTATTCTGAGGGTAGAAGGTTACAGTGATTCCGAAAACCTAAATTATCCACCCCTTTATTGAACCGGGGTGTGCTTCAGTTTAACCCCTTCAGACTCATATGACCATATATATATATATATATATATATATATATATATATATATATATATATATATATATATATATATATGTACATATATATACTGTATATATATATATCCGTAGTAGGTTCGCCTCCAGGGTATCGAATCTTGTATATGAATAGGATAAGAGCCAGAGTCGTATACATTTTGACGTTTATTGCAAATTTTCGGATGTACACCTACATCCATCTTCAGGCATATATATCGATCCTAAAAGAAAGTAAAAGCCATATTTGTAAAATTTGTAAAAATGTAGGATCATTTTATCCAATTAAATAATCGCAGTTTTATGAAACTTACTGAACATAAGATATTTATGACAATGATTATGTAAGAAATATAATATGTAAATAAGAAAGACAATATATTGAACAATTAGGCTACTATATGTAGAATATTTAACTATAACTAGAAATTGATAGATTTATGAAACACCAATAGATAACACTAATAGATACAAATTCTCAGAGCACTTACATTGTTGACAGACCGCTTACCACCACGACACTAAGCAAAATACACAAACAAACACTATTTATATATTACACAGGAGTTACTAACTATAACTAAGCGTATAGAGAGTGGTTGTGTAGTAGAGGGAATGAAGATTTGGAGAGTCAGAAACGAGAGAGGTACGTGGAGAGAAAGAGAGTAGGGAAGGAAAGTAAAAGAAGAGTAGATGAGGAATTTGGAAGGAATCTGATTGTAAAATGGAGGGAGTGTAAGAAACTGTTCTGGAAAGTCAAGAAAGTTAGGGAAGGTAGCAAGGGAGACAGTAAGGGTGTGAAAGATAAGAATGGGAGAATGCTAGCCGAGAAGCAAGAGAGAGTCGAAAGATGCAGGGAGTACTTCAACGAGTTGCTAAATGTAAGGAATGGAGCGCCAGCACACATAATTGGCTGGGGTATGGGAGAGAGAAGAAGAGAAGTAGTGGAGAAGGAGGTGGGGATCAGGAGGTCAGAAGTGTGGGAAGTCATGAAAACAGTGAAGTTGGGGAAAGCACCAGGAACAGATGGAGTGTGTGGGGTAATGCTGAGGTATGGTGGTGAGATAGTGATCGAATGGGTATGGAAAATGTGCAAACTAGCATGGGAGAAGGGGAGTGCACCTGATGACTGGAAGACAGGCATAATAGTCCCCCTATATATGACTAGAGGGGAAAGAGGAGTGTGTGGTAACCACCGAGGAATATGTCTTCTAAGCGTAGTATACAAGGTGTACAGTAGGGTAGTGATTGAGAGAGTGAGAGCGAGAACGGAGAAATGGATAGGTGATGAGCAGGGCGGTTTTAAGAAGGGAAGAGAGGATGTGTAGATGAGATTTTTACCCTGAATTGTGTTGTGGAGAAATATCTGGAGAAACAACACAAGGTGTATTTTGGCTTTATGGACTTGGAGAAGGCCTATGACAGAGTGGATAGAGAAGGTATGTGGAAAGTACTTAGAATATATGGAGTAGATGGCAAGTTGCTGAAAGCAGTGAAGAGCATGTATGAGGATGCAAAGGTGGCAGTACATGTGGAGAATGAGCAGAGCGAGTTCTTTGACCTGAATGTTGGGTTGAAACAGTGTGATGTCTCCGTGGTTGTTTACTGTATATAATAATAATAATAATAATAATAAACGGTTTATTAACCTGACAAGCGCGATATAGACCTAGGTGCTAGGGTAGTTATTTGTGCATTTCTAGCCCTGGATTCTGACAGAATTTGTTATATTTACAATATAAAGCATTATTTGTTTTCGGTATGCTTTTATTTTACATATATGATGTATATATGAACCTTCAAGAGTGCTAAAATAAGTGGGAAAAGCATTTGGGTGGTGAAAAACGAAGATATTGGCCACCCGGTCATAATCTCAGGCGAGAGAGAGCCACAGGCAGCCCTCCCCTCTCGCTGTCTGGGAGTCAACTGAGACGAGGGGCGGTGTGTGCCGGTGTCTGGGTGTTGCATAACGATCTTTTATGCAACCCACTTGTGCTACATTATCGCGGGAGAGAAAAATAACCGATAAATGATGATAATAAGGACAAAAATTGGTGATAGTTGAGGAGGGGGGGGGGGGGGGAGGGGGGAATAAGGTGGGGAAGGAGGGGAGGGGGAGGGGTGAGAAACACATGGATGAGTACTAGAGGGGAATTATCTCACCTAGAGACAAAATCCTTTGTTTTGATAGGCCCCTTTTTTTTTTGGAAGGCTTTTTTTATGGTCATGCTTCCGTGAGGCCTATCGCGTTCCCTATAGGAAGCCTTTAATACACGCTTTAAAGAAAGGCAGCCTCATGAGCTGAAAATACACATTTTACAATTTAGTGGATGAACATGAGATGTACAGATATGAGGATGGTAAGCTTAGTTTACAAACAAAATAAATAAATACAATAATGATGCATGTGCAGAATACAAATTATCATAAAATAACCATGAGAGTAAGTGATATACAGTACATATACACATTTATTTACTTACTCATATACAGAACATACGTATATACACGTACGTGCGCACATACATATACATACATATATAGGAACATAAGAACATGCAGTAAGTGTGCACATGTCCGTATACACAAACGCTCACGTATGCACACAAACATACATACATACAGAAACTGTTTTGGTAAGGTCAGGTAAAGAGGGTGCGGGTACTACAATGGGAGGTTAATCCTCGGTAGTGTAGGTGTGTGTGTGTGTGTGTGTGTGTGTGTGTGTGTGTGTGTGTGTGTGTGTGTGTGTGTGTGAGACAGAAGGCGAAATATGGAAGAGCTGGGCGTTCTATTGTTAAGGGTGGAAATACATGGATGAAGATACGCGAACACTTAATAATAGATAATGCTTATGCATAGATTTATAATCAGAAGTTGCGCTAGTGAGCAATATGTTCTCGCTCATATATACGTATATTTACATACATATGTGCATATGACCATATAAATATAAATACACGTACAGTACATATATATATTATATACCTTATATTCTCAACCGGGCTCGAACCATTGACAGCACGTACACACAGACATACATATACATAAATATATGCACATTACATGCATATATGCTCTTCTCTTATCCTACCTGATACTCTCAGCCGGGCTCGAACCACAAACAGTATACACTATACACATATATATATATACATAAATAACGCATACATACATACACATATACGCACACATACATACACATATACTGCACATACATAGATACATATATACACATATACATAAACAAACTCAAGCAAATACATACATAATTATATTCTAATACAGACACGCACACACACTTATGCATATATTATTAAAGGTGGGCGCGTATATATGGTGTGACAGACCGTTATTACACATTATTAATAATATTAACAATGGTTGGGATAGGACTATTTTTTATATCTGTCAGTTCTTGCTCTTATTGGTTGGAGTGTGTTGAAATGACGAGCTGCACGTGTAGGTCTAGGGGCGTCTGGTGGAAGTAAGTTTCTGTGTCGTGGGTGAACAAGCAGCTTAGATGCAAACTGTTTGAGTGTGTTAGTGGTGGGTTGAAAGTGCAGGTATGCTAAGGGTGGTGAGAGCTTCCTCGTACCCTGGATATGTGCCACCCAGGATGATCCTGCATGCCCTCCTCTGAACTCTCTCCAGTTGACGTTGTTGTGTTAGGGTTAGAGAGGAGGACCAGGCGGGAGAGGCGTAGGTGAGCTTAGGGAGTATAAAGGTGTTATATATACTCTTCAGCTCATTCTCCGGCGCCCCCAGGGATCTCAACCGACTTAGCATAAATAACTTGTAAGTGGCGGTCCTGACTGTGGTAGTTACATGTTTCTTCCAGTTCAGTTTGTTGTCCACAGTGATTCCGAGGAGTTTGGTGGACTCAACAAGCTGAAGGGGATGAGGACCAATTGTGACAGTGGGTGGAGGAAGGTCGGTAACGGAAGTGTTGATGTGCATGACCACTGTCTTGTCATGATTGATAGTCACATGATTGTCTGTGGTCCAGGCTTGAAGACGGTCGAGGATGTCTTGTAGGGGGTCATAGTTAGGGGAGGTGTTATCGACAGTAATGCCGACTGTCGAGTCGTCCACGTACTTCCAGTGGAATGGGGTGTCCTTTAGGGCATCATTAATCAAGATGAGGAACAATAGAGGCCCCATCTTTGTGCCCTGTGGGACTCCACATGTGATGTCTAGGAAGGTGGAGATGAAGCCTTGGTATCGCACTGCTTGTCGTCTGTCACTAAGGAAGTCGGTCAACCACGCAACCAGGGTAGGATGTAGCCCCAACTTTATGGCTTTGTTGATGATGATGGTGTGGTCAACAAGGTCAAATGCTTTCCTGAAGTCAATAAAGGCAAGGGCGAGGGAAGTCTTTCTCTTCTCAAGATTTGTGTAAATATAATCTAGGAAGCTAATAAGACAGTGAGTGGTGGAGGAGGTTTTTACGTTGCCAAACTGTTGGGGATCTATCAAGTGACGGATTTGTGAGTAAGCCCAGGTGAATACAAAGTCCTCACAGATTAGACTAGGGATGGGCGTAGTGGCAATTGGTCTGAGTTCATTAAGAGAATGTGGGGAGGGGGTTTTGGGGATTGGAGTGACGTATGAAGTTTTCCAGTCTGCAGGGCATTTACTTTGCCTTAAGGAGGCATTAATTATCGAGCAAAGGGGGGTGGCAAATTCCACTGAAAATTCTTTGTATATTTTCATGGGTAGGTCTACTGGGGTTGTTGATCTTTTTTATTTGAAACTGGAAAGCTTTTTGGCCACTTCAAATTCTTGAACAGTTACTGGGGGGGAAGGGGATGGGAGGAAGGCAGGGAGGTTGGTGCAGTCTAGTTTGGGGAGGGTTTGGCAGATGGTAGAGAAGTGATTATTTATCAGTTCAGGTGCATCTACACGAGGGACATGGGAAACACAGGGGATCGAAGGAGTCCCACTACTTAAGCCACAAAGATTCTTAATTTTAGAGTACCACTGACTGATATTGGTTTGTTTTAAATGATGAATCTTTGGGGGTAGTAGGACTTCTTCGCCCAACGGATTTCCCTTATCACAATGTTGCGTAGGTCCTTGTAGCGATTGTTGTCCGTGTAGAAGGCCTTATTCCGATTCTGCATCAGTCTCTTGATCCGAGGAGTAATCCATGGGACGTCAGAGGGGTGCATTTTGGTCCTCTTGGTGGGGAAGAAGTGGTGGTAGGCTTCGGTGGTGGTAGATACAAAGTTGTCCCATTTGGCATTAACATCTTCTTCAGTGAGAACCTCCGTCCACGGGTAATGAACCAACCACTGCCCGAACCCCCGCATTGCAGAGTCTGGCGTTGGTCGGTAGGTCCGGATGACGGGGGTCTGTTGATGGGAGGTGGTAGGGGCAGGTGACCATGGATGGAGTCATGAAAGAAATACTAGGAAGAGCAGTGGATGTTGGTGTATCGCTGAAAGGGGAGGGAAATAAGTGGAAGCTGCCTATACTGCTGTTTGCGGATGATACAGTTCTGATGAGCGATAATGAATGGGAGTTAAAGGGTCTGGTAAATGAGTTTGGAACAGTGTGCGAAAAACGGAATCTGAAGGTAAATGCGGGGAAGAGCAAGGTTATGGTCTTCGAGAGGGGTGAAGCCACAGAGTGTGAGGTGAAGTTGAATGGTCAGGCTATGGAGAGTGTCAGCTCATTTAAGTATCTGGGCAGTGTGTAGAGTAAAGATGGGACTATGGATGAGGAAGTGCAGGAGAGGGTGCAACAGGGGAAGAGGGTTGTAGGAACGTTGAAAGCAGTAACAAGAAATAGGGTGGTCAGTATGGAAGTGAAGAAGTCCTTGCATGACAGCGTGGTATTCCCGACACTGACTTACGGAAGCGAAGCATGGACGTTCGAAAAGAGACTCGGACCAAGAGTGAGATCGGTGGAAATTAGTTACTTAAGAAGTGCGTGTGGAGTTACATGGAGGGATAGGCAGATGAATGAGGAAGTAAGAAGGAGGTGTGGTGTGGAGGTATACAGTATGTGCTGGAAAGTGTGAAAAGGAATAACTTGAGATGGTTCGGCCATATGGAACGTATGGAAAGCGAGAGAATGACTCAGAGGGGGTACGAGAGCTAAGTGGAAGAACAGAGAGGGAGAGGTAGACCAAACGAGAGGTGGAAGGATGGAGTGAGGAAGTATATGGATGAAGGCGGTGCTGGTTGGGAAGAGGGGTGTCGACTGACTGGGGAGAGAGGTGCATGGGGGCGGTTCGTTCGTGGCGACCCCTATGGGGATCGCGGCATCATGCAATAGATATATATATATATATATATATATATATATATATATATATATATATATATACTGTATATATATAGATAGATAGAGAGTTCGTGAGAAAGAGAGAGAGAGAGAGAGAGAGAGAGAGAGAGAGAGAGAGAGAGAGAGAGAGAGAGAGAGAGAGAGAGAGAGAACTAGAGCGAGACCAAGGGAGAACGAGAGCGAGACCGAGAGAGAGAGAGCGAGAGAGACGTTATATAAATACTGTCCTTGTATAGATAAATATTAACTTATCATTAAACGCCAGCCGTCCAATTAACCGACTAAGGAGAGCGATTATGGCCAATTATTCACTATTTACTGATTAAGGGGAGATGGGTTGCTTTTCTGGTCTCCTTTCTTCCTCATGTTTGGCCCCATTAGTTTTCAGATTTTATGACGTTCGGCATAATAATTTGGAGATTTCAAGACCTTTCACCCCATTTCGTTGTCAATATTAAGACTTTTCGTGTCATTTAGGTGTCCTGGCGAGTGATAGCGAGCCTGTATTTTAAGAAGAACTTACCTTTGGCAGGGACATTTTTATATCGAAAAAATGTACAAATTTATCTTGAACGAGGGTGTTGGGGGTGTATTTTTAAGTTTGATGGATGTCTAGGGAGGAAACTTAATATTTGATATGATACATAAATGAGCAAATAAATACCCCCATCCCCCCTTAACCCTTTCAATACTGGTGACATCCTTCCAATTATCTTATTCTGGCAATGATTAGACGATTAAATTCAGCTTAGGAAGGACCTCTAGCCATGTTAAGGTTTCAAACTATCTCAATCCACCCTTTTACTTACCATAGATCCTTCTTAAGCTGCACAATATCGTCTACTCTATGAAACCGATAAACGATATATTAGTTGCATGATCCGTGAAGGCCAACTTGGGTTATATGGCATGTGG